>JASAND010012657.1:0-60785 GCA_030248195.1 Trissonchulus latispiculum
TGCTTCGTTCAGTTACGGGGGGGGGGGGGGGGGCGCGGGGGGGGGGGGGGGGGGGGGGGGGGGGGGGGGGGGGGGGGGGGGGGGGGGGGGGGGGGGGGGGGGGGGGGGTGAGAGACGTTTGATGGCTCATTTTGAAGCTCTTCGCAAGGCCTCATGGTAGTTATCGTTAGATTTTCGATTTGTCGCTTAATAAAAAAGTTACAGCCAGAATTCGAAAATTTGGGTTTTTCCCCCGCCGCGCTATATATATATATATATTTCGCAATTTCGCGGTTTTTCCTCAAAAAACAGCCGTTACGAATTTGGAGTTTAAAGGCTAGCTATTCCGCAGTGTCAATATTATATATTTTCGAATTATTTTCTAACTGGAAAACAATTAGAAAACAATAGGAAAAAATGTCTAAATTCTTTTCTAATTGTTTTCTTATTTGGAAAATTATATGAAAACAATTAGAAAACATTTGGAAAAAATATTAACTATATTTTCCCATTGTTTTCTGTTTTAGAAAACTAGTAGAAAGTAATTTGAAAACAATTAGAAAAAATTTGTCAATTGCAGAAAACAATTAGAAAACAATTGGAAAAAATTCAATTTTTTCCAATTGTTTTCTGGAAAAGGGCTTCGTGTGGTTTTTTGGCATTAGCGATGGCTGAAAATGCGATTTTTGGCATAAAAATTGAAAAAAATTTGGGGGAGGTTTGGGGGGGCATAGTTTCACCGGAAATTTTGGTTGGGGGGGCAAGCTCCGGAAATTTGGTGGTCGACCGCCAAAAAGTGATGGGG
The DNA here is from genome assembly GCA_030248195.1 of Trissonchulus latispiculum. Taxonomy (NCBI): domain Eukaryota; kingdom Metazoa; phylum Nematoda; class Enoplea; order Enoplida; family Ironidae; genus Trissonchulus; species Trissonchulus latispiculum. The sequence continues at coordinate 785 of JASAND010012657.1, forward strand.
AGTGAGTACCCATAGGTGAACCAGGCTACAGTTTGCCCCCTGTGAGACCCCCCCACGGAGAGGCCAGACCCCCCTCCCCCCTACCCGGCCTCAACTACTCCCCACCAAGCCGAGCTCAAACCCCCCTCCCCCCCTAAAACTGGGTCCAAACCAAGTAAAAAATGCAAAATTTTTGAAAAAATTTTTTGCTATTTCTGAAAATTTTTGAAAAAAAAATTCGCAAAAATGGATGTAAATCAGCTATAAACAGCTAAAGATGGTTATTTATAGCAATTAAAAGGTAATATACGCAATTATAATTCACAATCTGGCCTAATTTAGGCATATTTTAGCACAAATTTGTCAATTTTCAAGCCCTATTTTCGCATACGAATGCTATTGACAGAAGCTTTTCAGTACGTTTTATGTACTGTACATCGAAAAAGGACCATTTTAAGCTAAAAAACTAGGCTACAGTTTAGGAGGGGTCCCCCTCCCCAAATTTCGGATTTTGGTGGGGTCCGCCGAGCCCAATTTGGACCTTCTACTCCCCCCTCCCAACCCAAACAGGTGGTACACCTATGGGAGTACCCCCCCCCCCGAATCCCCCCCCCCCCAAAATTCGGACCTCAGGAAATCCAAAGAATGGCCTAAAAATGCAAAATTTTCGTATTTTAACGCTTTTTTGGTCAAAGCAAGGCTTGTTTTTCTCATTTTAGGCGTTTTTACACGGTTTTACAGCGATTTTAAGCCAACAATTGAGAAAAAATTTTTAAAAAACGACCAATTTTTGTCAAAATTAAGCAAACTTTTTGGCTCCAAAAAGTACTGGGGGGGGTAACCAAAAGTGGAAAGTCAAAAAATCTGGGAGGGGGTAAAGTTGATCGAAAATTTTGAGGGCGGGGGTACCCCCCCCCGGTGAAACTATTGGGGGGTTTGGGGGAGGTCTAAAAGGGGGCCCGCCCCCAAAATTGGGGGGGCGGGGGCCTCCCCCAACCCAAATCCCCGTTACACCTATGGTTACCACCCCCCCCAAACCCCCCCCCCCCCCAATTATATACATCTATGCCCCCGCCCCCCCCCCCCCCCCCCAACTGGGGGGGGGGGGGGGGCAAGGCCACCACCAGGGGGGTTCAAGGGGTCTAGACCCCCCCCCCCTTTGGAAAATTTTCGCTATTTTTATGCCAAAAATAGCTATTTTTAAAAAATTTTCGCGCCTGCGGCGCTGGATAATTCACTTTTTGCAAGAAACAAACGCCCGATGTACTGTTTTTTTGGCAAAAATGCTAAAATTCTTCAACTTCTGGGGGGCTCCGCCCCCAGACCCCCCGCTACGTTTTATCTTGGACCCCCCCCCCTTTTCAAAATCCTGGGTGCGGGCCTGGGGGGGGGTAGTAGTCGCGCCGAAGGCGCAAAAAATTGGCCAAAAATTGGGTATTTTTAGGGTAAATTCTACAAAATTTTTCAAAAAAGTCTCCAAATTTTTGGCTTAAAGTGTTTATTATTGCGAGAAATACACGTTTTTAACGGTTTTATGGACTTTTTGGCTCAATATTGACCTTATTTTAGACTTAGAAACATGTTGGCAATCAAGTTTTCGAGTTTAAAACCCCTGTCTAATGTCAAAATTACTTCATAGTTGATTGTTTTTTGGCATTAGCAATGGCTGAAAATGCGATTTTTGACATAAAAATAGAAAACTTTTTTGGGAGAGGTTTGGGGGGGTCGTGGGGGGGGTTTGGGGGGGTCTAAAAAGGGGGCCCCCCAAAATTCCGGGGGAGGGGGCCCCCCAACCCAAATCCCCGTTACACCTATGGGGGGCCCCAGACTCCCCCCCCAGAAATTTTTGCCTAGGAAAAAGCCAGGCAGGGTTGGTCGTGTCGTTTGGAGGTCTCAAGAAGTGGAACCTTCAAACAAAAGTTGAGCGAGAGCCCCCACTCCAAATCTCCGTTACACCGATGGATTGGGGATGGGGATCTGTCCTTTTGGGGACTCCCCTCCCCTCCATAGGTGTACCAGGCTACAGTTTACCCTCTATGAGACCCTCCGTACGGAGAGGCCAGACCCCAAACCACCCATACCCGACCTCGACTACTCTCCCCCAAGCCGATCTCAGACTCAGACCCCCTCCCCCCTAAAATGGGGTCCAACCAAACAAGAAAAAAATGCTAGATTTTTGCAAAAATTTTTGCAATTTTTTCAAACATTTTCTGAAAAAATTGTCTAGAAACAGTTAAAAACGCTAAAAACTAGGTTTTAAAAAGCAATACGAGTGGTTTTTTATTAGATTTATGTCGAAAATAGTCGATTTTATGTCCAAAAGGCCATTTTTAGCTGAAAAAATTTGGGTACAGTACAGTTTTTGAAAATTTCCGATTTTCGAGACCCCCCCAAGCCAGATTTGGACTTTTTACTCCCCCCCCCCCCTCCGACCCAAACAGGTGGTACACCTATGCTCCCCTCTGCCCCCCAGCACACCTGCCTATATATGAGCCTATATACACTAGCGCCATAGGTGTAACGGAGATTTGGAGTGGGGGGCTCCCTTCCCCAACTTTTTTGTGGGGGGCCCCCTCTGGAGACCCCCCAGAACCCCTCCCAACCCTCCCCCAAAACAATTTTTCAATTTTTATGCCAAAAATCGCATTTTCAGCCGTTTCTAATGCCAATGAACATTCAACTATTAAGTGATTTTAACATTAGACATCGTTTTTAAACCCGAAAACTTGATTGACAACATGTTTCCAAGTCCAAAATAAGGTCAATAATGAGTCATAAGGTCCATAATACAGTTAAAAACTTGTAGTTCTCGCAATAATATACACTTTAAGCCAAAAATTTGGACATTTTTGAATTTTTTTGCAATATTTATATACCCTAAAAATTTTGAGCCAATTTAAACCCAATTTTAAGCCGTTTTTCGCGCCGTCGGCGCGACTACCCCCCCCCCCCCAGTTGCGGGGGGACGACCTCCCCACCAAAAAGTTCTGGGGGGGGGTTGAGAAAATGGCTGGGGGGCTACCCCCCCCAACCCCCCCACCCTATGACTAGCGCCATAGATGCTTGGGGGGGCAGTAGCGGCGCCAGGATTTTTTTGAGAAAATCCGGCAATCTTTTTTTGGGAAATCCAAAATTTTTGCCCAATTTTAGCAAATTTTACCTTCATTTTCCAAAAAGTTCTCAAATTTTAGCAAAAATTCACCGATTGTTTGAAAGAATTTCTTAAAAACACTCAATTTATGCATATAAACAGCTGGAAAATTTTTCAAGGGGGGCTCGACACCCCAAAGGGAGGGGCTCAAATCGCAAAGGGGGCCCTGGCGCCGCCACTGGTGGGGGGACCCCCACTAAAGTGACAAATTTTGGTGACCCCCACGAGATTTTTGGCCAAAAATGGCATAAAACCGAAAATTTAGGGGGGCCCCATCCTCCGTCGGGACTCCCCCCTCCAGATTTTTTGCCCAGCCACACCTATGACTAGCGCTGGAATTTTCAAAAAATTTTCACCTAAATTTTAACTGTTTTAGCTTAAGAACCCCTAAAATTAGTCATTATTTAGCGATTTTTAGCAATTTTGGGTGAGCCCAAGGCCGCATCCAGGGGGGGGGGGGGTTCAAGGGGTTAGACCCCTTTTGGGATGACAAAATGAAAAATTTTTGCTATTTTTATGGCAAAAACAGCTATTTTTAAAAACTTTTCTTATATACGTACAGTATATACATTTCATAAAACCCAGGACTGGTGGCGTAATTTCCAAATTGGCGAAATATCGCGAAGTGACGGCAATTTTCGCCAAAATTTGCGAAAAGTCTTGTTTAATTGGTGACAATTCTTGTTTTTTTCGCCAACTTTGTTCGGAGTTTTCGCCAACTTTGGCGAAAATCGCTAATCTTTCGCGAAATTTTGCTGTTTTCGCCAATTTGGAAATTACGCCACCAGTCCTGGATTTCATGAAATGTACTGTATATATAACGATAAAAGATAACATACTTTTTGCAAGAAATTAACGTCCAATGTATATACTGTTTTTGGGCAAAAATGCAAACATTTTTTCAACTTCTGGGGGGCTCCGCCCTCCAGACCTTCCTTGCGTTTTACCTTGGACCCCTTTACCCCTTTTCAAAATCCTGGGTGCGGGCCTGGGTGAGCTCCCCACATCGATGGGGGTCCCTATGGACATAGGTGTGTTTGGGGAGGGGTCGCCAACCCCCTCCCTAAAAATGTTTTCCTACCCCTCCCCTCAAATCGATTTTTTCAGACCCCTCCCCCCTTAAAAATTTTCATAACCCCTACTTAAATTTTTGAAAATTTTCAGCTAAAAATTCGAAATTTTTCCAAAAAATTCCAAAAATTAGCGAAAAATTGCTGGAATTCGCTTATTTAAGCTAAAATCGTTAAAAATATCTGTAAGTTGAGAAAATTTTTCAATTTTTTAACGAAAAACCGACTTTTTCGAGATTGTTCGCCGACCCCCCTAGAAAATTTTTCTTACCCCTCTCCCCAAATCTACTTTTCATACTACTACTATTTTCTACTTAAGCATTTTTGGTCAAAATTGAAATTTTGGCTTGAAATGGCACCGTGTCCGATTTAGACCCCCTGAACCACCCATAACAGTAGGAACCCAGATAAAACCTATACCAATTTAATCTATAGGCTCTATTAAACAAATGTATGTATTGGTTTGACCTTTCCGGTCAATGGTTAGAAAAAAATTTAATTTTGAAAAGTGGGTTTTTTCCCGCCGTGGGTTTTTTTCCCGCCAACTCCAGGTCACCCCCAGGTCGCACCGGAGGTGTCAGAGCGGTGCGACATATATCATCATGAAGCGCAACAGCAGATGCCCTACAGGTACATATAATCCGCTTTGGTCTAAGTCTTTCCAGTAGTTCAGGGTGGCCCGGCAAAGTTTGCCAAATTTCGGCACTTGGTCGGACCAAAATTTCCAAAAATTTCAAGGTCCCAAAAAATTTGCAGGGAAGCAGTGGGAGCAACCATAATACACCCTCCAGGGTTATTTTGGATGCTCTTCAAGATAGGCTATTAAAATCCTAGATAGCTCATACCGGTAAGCCCACACTGGGGGTGGGGTTTTTTCCCGCATTGGCGAGTGGGTTTTTTCCCGCTTGACTATATAATTTTAACTTTAGACAGTGTTTTTAAACTCGGAAATTGAGTCCAAAATAAGGTCAATATTGAGTCTCCGTTATAAACGTGTATTTCTTGCGATAATAAACACTTTTAGCCAAAAATTTGGACTTTTTGAAAAATGTTGCAAAATTTACCCTAAAAATGCCCAATTCTTGCGCCTTCGGCGCGACTACCCCGCGCCCCCCCCCCCCAGTTGGGGGGGGGGCCGGGGCCCTCAAAAATTTCTGGGGGTTTAGAAAAATGGCTGGCTGGGGGTTAGCCCCCAAACCCCCCCCCCCCCAATTACTCCTATGGGGGGAATTCCCCCCGGCTACACGCCTGCCTATATGCCTCATGAATCGACAGAGTTTAGCCTTATTGCCTTGTGGAAGAATTTCGTCCAAAAATGATTGGCCTAAAGCATGGTCGTATCCAACGGGGGTTTGAGGGGTGAAACTCCCTCTTTGTTGTTTGGTTTGCCCCCAATGATAAGTACGCCATATCATTTGCTTGCCCCCAATGATAAGTTCGCCATATCATTTGCCTAAAAATGCCTGTGCATTTGTTATGTTTAGTGTTTAGATGAATCTTATTTCAATTGCTGAACGATGCACACAGTTTGAATTACGAATCATGTGAAGGAATTCTAATATATACATTTTATGCGTACGTATGTATTTTGGGTACCTGTGGACGTGGGGACAAGTCTTCTGGCTTTCTGGTAATTATATATATATTAAGGATTTGCAGACGATCTAGCCCAACTGTTTAGTCCTTCCTTCGATATTGTTATCAGCGACCCGACATTCTACAAAAATGGACGCATTCCATTCCGGTACATTCCTACACATTGGTGACATTGTTTCCCTCTATGCGGAATCGTCGGGGGTTTCGGGCTTCCTGGGTACCCTGGGTCTGGTGGACGATCGCTGCATGGTCAGTCCGGGAACCGGAACCCTGGACAATCCCCCGAAAACCTTTCGCGACAATCTGTTCAAAATCTGTGCTGTCAGTCGCTACTCAGCGCAGAATCAGCTGTGGAAGTCCACCAAAAAGCGGGACAATAAGGTCCTGGGTCAGAGCATGAGCACCACCAGTCCTCCGCCCACTCCAGTGGTTTCCTCCGCAGCCGCAGCCCATAAGGAGGCGCCGTCGCTGGAACAGGATCTGGTCCTGTTCTATAAGCTGCAGGTGGCTGCGGAGAAGGAGCGAGAACAGAACCGACTGGAGGCGCAGAAGGCCAACGGTCGGGTCCTACAGTACGGCTTCTGCGTACAGCTGCTGCATCTGAAGACCAACAAATATGTGACTGTCAATCGGCAGGCAGCCGAAGCCGACAAAACAGCCTTTCGAGTGGTGCTGGACTCACAGGGCAACGAGGGCTCCTGGCTCTGTGTGGAGCCGTGCTTTAAGGCCAAGTCCATCGGGGAGGAGGTGATGGCCGGGGATAAGGTTAGCCTCATACCGGCCGTCCTGATTCCCCGGGTGGCCAACTCGCCCAAGGTTCAGCTTCATGTCAGCTCCATGTCGCTGCCAGACTATGCGGAGTACAACGAGGTCAACGCCCGGAGTGAGACGACCTCCTGGAAGGTATGCCTGTTCCTGCTGCACGATGAGCACACGCACAGCTGTCTGAAGTCGGGCGATGTGATCCGACTGTTTCATACGGAACAGGAAATGTTCCTCACGCTGGACGAGCACAAAAACCGGCCCTATGTCTATCTGCGGAAGACGAAACGAGCCAGTGCCCTGGATGCCCTTAATCCCAAAGGATTGTTTGAGGTGGAGGTGGTCAATGCCGATCCCTGCCGGGGCGGTCTGGGCCGCTACAGCGATGTCTATCGGTTCAAGCATCTGGCCACCAACTATTTTTTGGCCGGCGAAATTGACAAGGACACCAGCTATTGTGAGAATCGAATTCGTCTGCGCGGAACGGAGAGTGATGCCGTCTTCTGTCTGATCCCAGTTCCCCATTCTCATCACGAACCATCCACCCTGTTCGAAATCTACAGTACGGGCGTGTTCACGTCTGATGATAATGTTCTGCGAACGGCGGTCATTCGACTGAAACACGTCTATACGAACACCTGGCTCCACAGCACGAAGATTGCCTACGATGCGGAGAAGGGCAAGGATGCTGAAATGTGTAAGATTGGAATGGCACGACTGCGTGAGGACAGAGAAGCCTTCATTGTCATGTCTGTCAAGCCTTCTGAAGTTAGAGACTTGGGTATGTTACTTATATGTATATACTTTTCTATAAATCAGTTAGATGCAGTTGTTTTAGCACGTAATTTATTTTGACATTCTTGATTGACCAACGCTGAAAATTATTCTCGCCGAAGGCTCAGAAATTTGTGGAAATGTCAAAAACCTTGCTGTAGAAACACTTATAAAGGTAGAATAAGTGTAAATTAAGTATAATGTGAGTAAATTTCTCGGCGACGGCACGAAAATTTTTTTGAAATAATATGTCCGCGCTGCGCGCGGACAATAAAATTTTTTCTTTAGCCTGGTTTCTGGGGAGGGCGGCCGCAATTTTGCGAAGGTGTGTGAGGAATAGGATTTAAAAATAGCCAATGGAAAGACAGAAAACTAAAGTGTTATATACTTTTGTGCTAAAGTTTGTGGCAACAATAATTTGGTTTTGCGTAGTCGAGTAGAAGGTATATAATGCTAACTGGCAATGAGGCACTATTTGGTCTGTTTGCAGGGTATTTTTAGGAATTTTTTCCGGGGATAGGGCTTCCCGGGGGTGAGAGTTTTTTGCAAAAATAGCCAACAATTGGCGTATTTTTTGACACATTTCGCAAGGAGATACGCTAAAAATTTTCAAAAGTGCCTGCACATTTCTATTTAAAAATCTTTGGCGAAGCTTGAAATCTTTTTCAAATCTGCCTGTGTACTTTTGGCAAAATTTGGGGAACAGGGTACCTAAAAATCTCGGGGAGTAAGAATCCCTGGAGGGGCGATATCAGGGCTTTGACAATATTGGAGGGACCCTTACACCTTCTCCGCCCGCTTGTTCCCTGGTTTGCACTTATTACGTATAGTTTTAACATTACGAATGTGTTTATCGCACATTTCTCATGGATTTATTTGTTGTAGACTTTGCCAATGATACTCAGATACGTCTGGATCGATTTGTGGAAAAGGTCAATGCCGACTGGTCCATGGTTTCCCTGAAGGAGCGGAATCAGATTGTGATTCTGCTGATCGATCTGGTCTGTTTTCTGGCCGAACAGCCGTTAGCATCATCACACCGCCTACCCGTGGACCCGTTCCAGTTCGCCCTGGGGGATCGGCCCGGCCTCCGGGACCGGCAGAAGTTGCTCCGCGAACAGACAGTTCTGGGAGCGATTTTCAAAATCCTTGACTGGGCAGACAAGTGTCGACATCACTGGAAGTCGGACGACCCGACGGGACGGAAGCAGGACTCCTGGCTTCGTCTGTTTCAGCTGTGTCATCTGGTGCTGAAATGGTCTCAGCATGAGTATCGAAAGAACCAGGTTTGTGACGTAAACTTAGCTGGAAGCTTATCTCTAGTTTTATTGCTCTGTGAGTGCAGTTTTTATCACTTAGTTATTTTATTACTCCAATTCATAATTATATCTAAATTTTTGCTGTCGAAACGTTGATCGATTTTTGCAGGCCTCCTACTCTTCCTATTTTTCCTATTTTTTCCTATTTTTCTTTGAAATTCCTATTTTTTCCTATTTTTGATGAAAATTCCTATTTTTTCCTATATATATTTTGTTATTTTTATCCAGTTTTGGATTATTTCAGTATTATATAACGTCTGAGATAATGTTTAGTGTATGCTTTAATCCCGGATTTTCAAAAATTTTTGGCTTCGCCGACAAGTTTTTGTCTGCAATACTATCATAACTTTGTGGTTTTACATCCGGTTGAAAGATTAATTTTCTAAATCTTTCCTTTATATAATTGAATTAGTTTAGTTTAGTTAATTAATTATGTATGTACAGTACATTTGACGAAAACCAGGACTGTTGGCGAAGTTTGTAAATTGGCGGAATATAGCGAAGTGACGGCGATTTGCGCAAAAGTTGGCGGAAAGTTCTATTTACTTGGAGACATTTCTTGTATTTTTCACCATCTTTCCTTGGAACTTTGGCGAAAATCGCTAACACTGCGACGTTTTGGCGTTTTCACCAATTCGAAAATTACGCCACCAGTCCTGCTTTCCGGGAAATGTACTGTAGATCAATCTTTTGTGATATCTTCCACGGTTTTATTTAGTATAAGGAAAAATGTTCAGTTTCCTGTACTCTTGTTGCTAGCTATAGCAGCCATTCCCGTGTCTTGTCTACCTACTGGGAGCCTAAGACCAAAAATCAAAACTTTACTATCTTTTCGCCTAAAAATACGGGACTGTTCCCAGAATGTTAAAGAGCACGAAAATATAGTTTTAGCTATTTTCTGAAAGGATTAAAGCCGTGCGAGTCAAAAATACCCGAAAGGAAACCAGCTCCTTAAATTACCTTGGCTATTTTCCAATATTTCAGATAGTTTGATATTTCAGACAACCTGCAGATATGTCGGATTTTTGCCAAAATCTTCAATGGATTTTTGCAAACTGTTTAATGATCTCCAAAATGGTTAATTATTAGGGATCGACCGGATCCAAAATTTTGCCGGATCCAGACCCGGATCCGGATCCAGTTTGAATCCGGCCGGATCCGGATCCGGATCCGGATCTAGTCATCAAAATACATGCATATTTTTAAAATTTTATTCTTTGATTTTGTTAATGTTTATGGGTTTTTTGTGGATTTGGTAATGTTTTAATGCTGATAGTGAATTTATTTAATACGTTTCAACAATTTCTCTTTGTTTGAATGCTGCAAATGACTTAAACATTTAGCTTGAACAAACAATTTTCGCTAAGTATATAACGAATTTTTGAAATGTATATATGAATATGCCGCAGCCGCAAACATGGAACAGTTTACAATCAAAGTATATTTCAAACAAAATCAGCTTACGTATATTAACATTAACATTAGCTTCCTACATGGAGCTTGAGAAAAATAAAACCAATACCGTTGCTGCTGAAAATAGTTATCTACGAATAAATAATTCAAGTTAGAGTTTTATTAGCAACCAGCATTTTCAATTTAAAAAAAACGTTTTGATCCAGTTCATTCGATTATGTTGTTGCGCCGACAGTTAAATTCTTTGTAGCAGCGGCTGAACCTAGCAAGACTCACCGCAACCGATACGAAAACAAACTCCGAATTTTCCTTTTCATTAAATATTAAAAACGAAATCGTTAGGATCAAAGTAGTCAGCACGGCTCATTTATATATGCTTGTATTTATCTATTTATGTATTCAGTATATATATTTGTGAAACGGCAGTACATGTTCATAAAAATCTTTAAATTTGCTGATCTATTTTACTTGGAACCATCTTAAAAATTTCACTAAAGTTAAATTTTTTGAGTTTCCAAGTCGGTTAAGCATACTTGTCCAATAATTTTGCAATATATAAGTATGGTTAAACGCAGTAAAGTAGAGTTAAAATTTTGCTACTACCGAGAATTTGAAGGAAACCATGTTCTTATAAGGATCACTTAAAAATTCAGAAAAGCACAACTTAAAATTTAGAAAACGAAACACGCCAAGGAGTCTGAAAATTGCAAATTTGTTAAATTTTTGTCTATAGATGTCGGAAAATAACCATACGCTTGGACACCTATTTAACAGTAATTTATAAAAACATATATATACATATAATTATGGCTAAATTAAAAAATTCATTTAACCTGACATGCATAAAAATTAGTTAACAAAATATTAACGTCTATTGATTCGGGTTCAGTTGAATATTAAGGTATACGGGGGTCTGGTGGCGGCAGCCCCCAGTAAAAGCCACACTCTTAACACGAAAATTCGCTTCTAGAAATTAATTTTGAGCGCTCCAGGCATTAGTATTTTAGTTTCAGTAATAAATTTCCTTTGGTTCGTTAACTGAAAAAAGATCCGGATCCGGATGGTTTTTCTGCCGGATCCGGATCCGGCTCTGCAATATCCGGCAGGATCCGGATATCCGGTCGATCCCTATTAATTATGTTTCCACAAAGCTTTGAATTTTCGAAAACCTGAACTGCTGAACATTAATTGCTCCCAGCAAATGTCGGAAAGAATGCACGAGCAAAATCCGTAGAACCTATGTTGAGAGCAACCTAATGTGACCACTTACAAAATTTGGCATTTCAGTGTTCAAAACTTGATGATACGAAGATATAATAGCGCTTTGCGGCTATTCCAGATGACGAAATTTGGCGATATCTAATTTTTCAAAATCCACTGCTCTGTTTATATACCGCTTGTACCTTTTGATTCTAACCAGCAGTTTCAATTTTAAGTGAAAATAGATTAATTTTAACTTTTAGATTATTACATGAGCCTGTACCTCAAGAATCAGAATTTAGCAAATGTATATATTTCGTCGATTGAGTCCGTTCAAAGTTAACCTTTCAAGCTGTGGTCAGTGCAGTCTTGCAAATTTCATGCTGGCTGTGAGTGTGATCGCGGGCGATCGCGGTCATTCTAAATGTGTCCACCGCCAACTCTGGGTTCTTGATCAGCCCAGTGAGGGGGGTGAAAATTCCAGAAGGGGTTGAGGTAAGGAAAATGCTGGCGGTTTTGTTCCTATGTTGTTTGGGTTAAAAAAAAGTTGATATATAGTATTTTCTTTTGTGAAATAAAAAAATTATGCGGTGGGGGGGCGAGAGAATGGTGAGGGATTCAAAATGGTTGGATATTTGAGTTAGAATGTTAATGATATTGTGGGGTATGCGCAAATCCAATAGGAACCAGAAAAATTCAATTTTGTGAGGGTGGATTTGTGATATTTGGATATGGAGGAATTGGGTCTTGACCAAATTTAATAATATATAAATGGTTATAAAGTATTTGTGGATAAAAAATTCGGTGCTGTTGTTAGGTTTAGTTAGGTTTTTTGTGATTTTGTGGAGATTTTTGTGAGATTGTATGCGTTGTTCTGTTGTGTAATAATTGAAGGTATGAAAACTAAATTAATACTGTAAATTTAATATTAATTTGTCCAATAGGTTTCATTTAACTTCCTATATTTTCCTATTTTTATATCGAAAAATTCTATTTTTCCTATTTTTTGAAGAAAAAAAATTCCTATTTTTTTATTTTGTAAAATGCTAGGACGGATTTTTGGATTAAAAATGAATTGGGAACGTTGCACCACTGAAAGATGAAAATGCTCTTAATTTTCAAATTATAAATGTCGACGCAAACCCATTGTAATTCATTATTTAGTGTTTCGTCGGTGAATACAGTCAGTTTTCCTTTAAGTTTTGTTTTCTTTACAGTTTGTCGAATCTGTTTTTCTGCCTTCTAATCTACAATTATGGTTTTAGGAATACATGGCTGGGAAAGGGAACAAGTTTGCCAAGCTGCAGTCACAGATCGGCCTGGGCATCAATGCGGAGGAAACGATCACATCCCTGATGTACGGGAACCCGGACCTGCTGAAAAAGTGTATCACCGATGATAACATCAAAATCTTCGTTCAGCTGGTTCGCACCCATCGAACCAGCCGTTTCCTGGACTACCTGTCCACCCTGTGCGTCTCCAAGGGCGAGGCCATCCCAGAAATCCAGGAACTGATCTGTACCCGAGTGCTGGCGGATGATGTGATCCGCATCCTGATTCAAACAGTGGTGGACGAAGGGACGGGCAAGATTAGCCTGGTCTGGGAGGGTCCCCAGGACGAAGGGCTGGTGGTCCATGACCTGCATCGACTGGTTGGCTCCAGACGAGAGGGCGACCGGCAGATTGTGGACTTCTACCGACACCAGCTGGACCTGTTCAGCCATATGTGCCTGGGCCGTCAGTATCTGGCCATTGACAACCGCTGGATCTCCTCCCAGCTCAGTCTGGAACTGGTGCTCCGTTGTATGCGGGATGTCAGCCTGCCGCCGGATCTGCGTGCTGCCTTCACGCGGCTGATGCTGCACCTGTATGTGGACACAGCACCACAGCAACAGGTGACGCCCATCGAATATGCCCGTCTCTGGAAGGATGTGCCCGAGCAGTTTGATATGCAGGCCTATGACCGGTGGAATCAGGGTCGGGCCCAGTTTGCGGCGGAAGGAGCGCAGGACGTGGACCGGGATCGATTTGAGGCAACGATTGATTTTGTGGATCAATACCTGCAATCGGTTCGTCGTGAAACGCTGGTGGAGCGGGGGATTGCCGAACTGACCTATCAGGTGATATCCCTGGCACGTTATCTGGTCTACTTTGGCTTCTATTCCCTGGAAAAATTGGTCACCCTAACCAGGGACCTACTACAGCTTGTGGACGATTTTGTGGAACATTCCGGCGGCCCCGGGGCCAATAAGCTGCAACTGCAGTTGCCTGCTCTGGCTTTCGCCCAACGCCGGGCTACCATGGCCCTGCCCGAAGTGCTGCAATCGGCCCTGCGAAAGTTGGACCCGGCCAAGGAGCAATGCCTTTTCCCTGACAAGGACAATATGGTGGTTAAGACTAACCTAATTGTTCTGGACATCTTTCAGTTTGTCTACAACATTCGCCTAGACTATCGCATCAGTTACCTTCTTTGTCTGTTTAAGCAGAAATGCCCCGTCTTTTTGCGCCGCCTGGCTTCGCCCGCCCCGTTCGATACGGCGGATACCCCTTCAGCCACCATTTCCTTTGAACTGCCCGATCCCAGCGACCCGTTCAGTGAACGACTCAGCTCTGAGGAATATGCCAACATCGTGAACGAAATCATCCTACCCGGTGAGCAGTCCGGTCTCCGGTTGGATTTGGATGGCCAAGATGGTCGCCAGCTGTTGAGAGTACTGCTGGCTCTGGTGATGCATAAAAATTCAGGGCTGGCCTCGTCTGCCCTGCAGCTGATGTTTCGCCACTTCTCCCAGCTGCAGGAACTGTACAGTGCTTTCCGGCAGGTACAGCTGTTGGTAACGGAGGAAGAGGTCAAAAACTACAACTGTATCCGAGAGGACCTGTTGATCCTGCGGAATCTGGTGGAGAAGTCGGAAAAGTGGCAGGGCGACCGGAAACGGCTGGTCAGCGTGGCCAGTGAAGATCGTTCCAGCGGCGGCGAGGATCTGCAGCAGTTTCATCATCAGTCGGAGAGTATGGTAACCTACCAGGACGACAGCGGGCTGGGCGTTTGCCCGATCTCCCTGGACATGCGATCCCTGGAGGGTAATACTCAGAGTTCGCTAGCTCAGCGCCTAAAGGAAACCCTCACCACTCCGCATAAATCGGTGCAGGAAATCCTACAGCGCCTGGATGGGCTCTGCTTTAGGGCCCCCAGCTCACCCGCCTGTCCGCGGGTTATCAGTTCCCGCAACCAACAGCTGCTGAGAAATATGCGAGTTCACCAGGTGGTCCTGGAATTCCTGACCGTATCCGACTCCATGAAGGATGACAAGGACGTTCCTCCGCTGATTGTCTCAGCCCATAAATTTCTGCAAGATTTCTGTCAGGGTAGTCTGGAAAATCAAAACCTTCTCTATCAATACCTACAGTTTGGCTCCAGTGCCAACAGTATGGGTGTGCTGCGGATTCAGTGCTCTAACTCCGTAGAAACCTTGTGCTCTATTTTCCGAGAAAATAAGGACCTCTGCGCCAACGTGCCCGACTCCCTGATCGAGTATGCCATCAACCGGCTGGAGGAGGGAGAGCGAAACATTCACTACGTCAAATTCCTACAGACCATCGTTAAGACGGCAGACGAGCCAATACCTCAGTCTCAGAGTAAGGTGATGGAAGCCATCGGCTGTAATGCGGAAGACTCCCTGGCCCTCTACAACGACACGGCATCGTTTGGTGAACTGGTACAGCTGATGGAAGCAACGGAAGATGATCATCATGCTGCGGAAGCGTTGCGATACCATCTGGAGCTGGTCCGCCTCCTGGTCCTGTGCACGGAAGGTCGAAATGGCGATACTGAGCTAAAGGCGGCCAATCTGCTGACGATTGATGATATTGTGCGGGTGATTGCCCATCCCAGTGCCTCCTATCGGATCAAAAATACCTATCTCAATTTCCTATACCATTGCTATATTGATACGGATGTGGAGATTGTGAAGGATACAGCACTGCTCCATAAACTGTGGGCCATCTTTGAGACGCTGGCGCACGATATTGATACCATGATTTCTGGCGGGAGCGATTGTGACGTCGATTTGAAACAGTATGTCACCGAGACGGCTGGAAAACTGCTGCTCGTCTTTTTTCGCCGGCTGAACTCTGAGATGCAGTTCTCGGTGGAAATTCTGCAGCCGCATCAGCTCACGCTGAATGAGCTGGTCAAAGGACTGTGCCGTATTCAGACTCACTGTAAGGACTGGCTGCCCAAGGGTACCTTCTACCAGCTGGAAAACTGCTGTCGAATGCTAAAGGAGGTGGCCACTCGTCTAGGCGTTCCGCTCCTTATCGATCAACTGTCAGAGTACTCTAAGCCTAACCTCCTATCGGTAACCACGAATACCCTGGGCTTTGCCACCAAGTGGGCCGGCGTTTCGCAGGATCGAAAACTTCGCCAAGCCCAATCGCAAGACTCTAAATCGATTGTGGACCGGCTGCAGGACATGATAGCTGAACTGGAAGACTATCTGTTTCCATTGTCTGAGGCTGAATTTAGTGTTCTGGTCGATGTGCTGGGAAAACCCTATGTCCTGTTTAGTGCCAACTCGGTGGCTGATCGCTACTGTCGTCGTGGCGATTTCCTGCGAAAACTGGGCGAACTCTGCCGAGTGCTGTTGAAGGAAAAACAGGAGAGTATGTGCGTTCGACTGCTGCAAACGCTGCGAAAAATGATGCAACCCAAGCGGTATCTGATGGCCGAAGCTGTCCGGGTTCAGAGCGTCATTCGGGAGCGATTCCTGGGCGACGATGCCATCCAGCAGTGTGCCAAGGACGGGGATGTGACCGAATGGAATCTGGTGGCCATTCAGTGCCACCTGGACGGCCTGGGTATCACTGAACTGGTCGTTTTCCTCCTACTGGCCAATCCGCCTCAGAAAATCTTCAGCGAGGCCATTGAGCTGGCCAATGCTCTGCTGGAGGGCGGCAATCACCAGGTCCAGTCCACCTTCCTTCGCTGCATGCAGTGCGGTGGTGCTGCGGATAAGGTGCTGCGTGCTGTCTCAGATCGCATTGAGTGCGCCATCAGCAAGCTGCGCAGCAACGCTCCCTCTGCCGCGGAAAATCTTCTCACCAGTCGGCGCTCTCCCTCGCCCACTCCGCGTCGAATCAGCACTGTTACCACCCCGCTGAAGGATCTAAGCCAATGTCGAGTCTTTACCCAGCCTTCCAACTCTCCCGATGAATCGACCTGCCAGACTACGGGCTCGGGCAATGACTCTCTGATTGATTTCAACTCCCAGGACCAGTCGCAGGATGCTTTCCTGCCCTCAGAGTTGGCCATCCTAGTGCCCATCCTGCGCTGTTTCCAGCTGCTCTGTGAGAATCACAATTGCAAACTGCAAAACTATCTCCGATTTCAGGATGAGAAGCACAGCTACGATATGGTCTCCTCCACCCTAACCTTTCTGGATACACTGTGCGGCAGTACCAGCGGCTGTCTAGGCCTGCTCCACATGTACATCAATACGTCCAATGTGGGCCTGGTGAATCAAACCCTGATCACTCTGACCGAGTTCTGTCAGGGCCCGTGTCATGAGAATCAGAACGCCATCGCGTCCCACGAGTCCAGCGGACTGGATATGATCATCTCCCTGGTACTGAACGAGATCAGCTCACTCAACGAGCAACGGATGGACGTTGCTGCCCTGGAGGTGAAGAGTAACGCCTCCAAACTCCTCCTGGCCATCATGGAGTCCCGGCATGACTCTGAGGTGGCCAGTCGCATCCTGTCCAACATGTTCCGAATGTCCAGCGGCCCAGACCAGTTGATTCGAGCGATCCAGCAAGCCTATGCCCAGGATCTGTCCAGCAGTCAGCCCCAGATCCTACTGGGATCAGAGAAGCTGCCCTCCAACGCTGCTGCCGGGGGAGAGGGCTCCGCCAACGCTTCGCTGACCGTTGGTCACAACATCTACATTCTGGCACATCAACTGTCCCTTCACTGTCCGGAGCTGGCCAAACGGCTGGCGGAGGCAGAGGACAGCCCGGCCCTACAGTACTACAAAACGCACACAGCGGAGATTGAGATAGTGCGAACGGATGCGGGCAATACGATGGAAAAGGTCGTGTTTCCCGTCATGGAAATGTGCATCTCTGGGCTGACCCTGGCCACCCGGATGCGGATTGCCAACGAGACGGAGAGGGATGATCAGGGCAGCAAGATTCCCGGATTTGTGGATCACTTTGAGGAACTCTATCATGAGATGAAGTGGCAGGAACAGTTGAAGAGTAATCGGCTGCTGTTTGAGATCAGCAAGCATAGTCAGCTCTGGTCTCGTCTCTCCTACACCATTGCTTTCCTAATCAATCTTCTGGTGGCCCTGTTCTACCCGATCGAACGGGAGGAAACCCTGCCCGGATTTTTTGCCACCGTTTCGACCACCGTCATTTGCTGTCTGAGCTCCATGATGTTTCTTCCGCATCGCCTATCTCTCCTGCTATTTCTGGTCAGTGTGATTCTGCGATTTCTGTTGATTTTTGGCGTTCGCCCCACCATCTGGTTGCTGGGAGTATTGCAGATTGTCAACAAGGGGCTCCATATTGTCTGCTATATGGGCAATAGGGGAACGTTCTATTCGATAGCCACAGGCGGCCTACTGCTGGATGAGGTGGTACGGAACCGGGAGTTCCAGTGTATGATTGGCTACTTTGTCTTCTGTATCCTTGGTCTCTGCTATGATCCCCTGTTCTACTCCGTGCTCTTGTTCGATATCATAGCACGCGAAGAAACCCTGCAGAATGTCATTCGATCTGTGACTCGAAACTGGCGCTCTATCGCTCTGACGGCTATGCTGGCCATCGTTCTAGTCTATCAATTTTCCATCATTGGCTATCTGATGTTTGCCGATGACTATGATAGCGAAGAGGGGGCTGGTGAGCCTATGATTGGGCCGCAAGATTCTTGCCCGGCCGACGGCACGAACTGCCCGGCCCAGACCTTGGTCCAGCTTGGCCCGGACAAAACCTGTACCGCCCTGTGGGGGTGTCTTCTGGAGACGCTGAACTGTGGTCTCCGGTCCGGGGGCGGTATTGGCGACTGTCTGTCTAAGCGGCCGCCCACCGGTCACTATGGCTATCTTCGCATCGTTTTTGACCTGTCCTTCTTTTTTGTCCTGATCACGATTGTGCTGAATCTGATCTTTGGTGTGATCATTGACTCGTTTGCGGATCTGAGAAATGAAAAGCAGGAGAAGGATGATATCCTCAAAAATACCTGCTTCATCTGTGGCCTCAACAGGACGGCCTTTGACAATAAATCGACCACGTTTGAGGATCACATTTTCAAAGAGCACAACCTGTGGAACTATCTCTACTTTATGGTCCTGTTGGAGGAGAAGACGGCCACGGAATTTACGGGCCCGGAAAGCTATGTCTATCTTAAGATGAAAGTTAGTTTATAATTTTTTCTTAGAGATTTCACTGTATTTTAAATGTAGACTGAGTTGAGTTAGTTGCTCAGGCAGAACTCAGCCCCTTGCATTAGTATGGGAATAGGGGAATCTAAAGACTAAAACTAAAAGTAGACTAGAATCGCCAATAACACAATAAAATTGCCTATTTTCTATGTATATACAAATTCTGCTACTGCTATTACGCTACTAAAACAGGGTATTTTTTTACAGGGGGGGCGGGGCCCCCCGAAATTGACCTTCGCCCCCCGAAAATGCCTTCCCACCCCCTAAATCGCCCCCTCCCGGAATTTTTGCTTCCCCCCCCCGGGATTTTTTGGAGGCCCAAATTTTTGCCAAAAATAGGCCAATTTTCAAAAATTTTCCGGCTTCGCCGGAGATTTTTTCGTAAAAATAGCTATTTTTAGCTGAAATCCTGGCTTTTTTTGAGAACTTTTTGAGTTTCACCATGCAAAATACGCCAAAAATACCATTTTTTGACTCATTTTTGCAAAAAATACTTCCCCCCCCCCCGAAATTTTCTCCCCCCCGTGGCCCGGCCCCCCCCCCCCGGGAAGCCCCCCCCGGAAAAAAATCCCTAAAAAATACCCTTCTAAAATGTGCTCTGAAATTTAGTTCATTAATTTTGAACATTTTTACCGAAAATACAAAACTTTTGACACTTTCTGGGCACCTCATCTCGTAATGAGGAGGGGGTGGCAGTAACGTATCCAAACGTATGTGCATTTCTCTGCTTAGTTGATGGAGGAAGGGCCGGGCGCCAGGGTATTAAAGATTCGCTGAACTTGTGCTATTTTTTCTATTATATATTCGGTCGTTATCTAAAATTTATGAAATAATATATTCTTTAAAATTTTCCTTTTTTATTTTGCTCCTCCTGGATTTTAGGTTTAGTGCAAGGTCTTTCCAATAGCTGGTGACAACAGCTCCGTAATACATATTTGCACTAGCGTAGCAAAAAATTTGCGGAGGGGAATACAAAATTTTTTGAAGGGTCTGGCGAAGCCCTCCCCCGCAGAAGCTGAGAAATTTTTCTATTTCTATTTTAACACAGTATTCTTTGAAATTGAAAAATACGTAAGGCCCAGCACGCGGTCATGCACCCAAATGACCCAAATGATGGTCAGAATACACCAAATTGGGAATTTGGTCCTCATTTTGGGGTGCGAAACACGTATTATGATGGCACGATACAAGCGAAAAGTCTTTGAAAAATGGGCCTTTTACACTTGGTAGAGACAAAATTCCTGGGGGTTCACAGTTTCGGGGGTAATCCCCCCTGGCTGCGCACCTGCCTATTTTCAAGGTATTTGCTCGGGGGGGGGGGCTGCCCGGGGTGGAGAGGCATTTTCGCAAAAAAAGAGACACGAATTGGTATTTTACTTGAAAATTGGCTTTTTTGCAACAATTATGGGTTCCCAGAAAAATCCAAACATAATAATCAAACATCACAAAAGGGGCCAATTTTGGATGGGCAATTTCGGGTCCCCCACTCTGTAAAAATAGCCTGTAATTTATAACAATATGTTTATCCGTTATCGCTTTGTACTGTTACACTGATTTTAGGCCAAAGCCCTGGACTGGTTCCCTCGCCTGCGAGCCATGTCACTGGCCGCGGAGGAAGAATCGGACTCGGAACAGAGCGAGATCCGGGCCCTCCAATCCTCCCTTCAGGAGGCCATACAGCAGGTAGAGCAACTGTTTGCCATTGTTCCTAAATTGAACTAAATTTTCCCGATGTGCCTACGTAGCTTATGGACCTATGTCCAGGATGTTTTCAGTGCTGAGTGCCTGTTCCTGCTAAATATTTTTTGTCTTCTTTTGAATGAAAGAAGTTTTTGCGCTTAAATCCAGAAAAGATGATAAAAGAAATCCAGTGAATTTCAGTCAAATGACGTTTTGGCCAAAGAAAGTGCTGGAATGAATTGATTTTCTACTATGCTTTTTACGGATATTATGTTCACTACCTGTGCTAACTGACAATCATGATAAAGTCAGGAATTTCTGTGCCAATTGTGCTTATTTTGTTGGTACCTGGCGGAAATCTATATATTTCTACATAGAAAGAAGGAAAATTTTAGATTAAGTTTTACATTAGACTTAAAATATTTGTAAAGCAAAACAGCATTGTTTGGGATTAACGAAGTTTCCAAATTTAGATAAACAATGGGTGATTTCTTGAAAAAAGCAGCTTTAATTTACAAACTTTAGCTGGGCTATTTCTAGGCGAAAAAAGTTGGGATGGGGAAGTGGGTCTCCCCCACTGGTGGGGGAGGGGAACCCAAAAAGTGGGGGAATCCAGTGTGGCCTAAAACTGCCAAAAATGCAGTAAAATAGCCTGTTTTCTACATACTGCTATATATAACTGTGCTAAAAAGTGCTCAAAAATTGAGTTTGAGTACCAAAATAGACGATTTTTGATGGCTTTGATAGAAAATAGCTAAAAATGCCAAAAATACAGTATAAAAATCCTGTTTCCTACATAATTTGCTACAACTAAGTTTAGCAGTGCACCAACATGGACGATTTTCGACCAAAATTTCCGGCGAAGTCGACAAATTTCTAACAAATTGACCAAAAATCCTTAAAATTTGGCATTTTCTAGGCGCCTTATAGTGACTGGGGGCATGGGCGCACCCAGGGGGGGGGTTTTTGGGGGTTCCGACCCCCCCCCTTTTTGTCCGACCCCCCCGGGAATTTTCGGGGAGAAAGCAAAAATTGAGCTATTTTTAGTGCATAAAATTAAAAATTATGAAAATTTTTCGCGCCTGCGGCGCTTTTCTATCGCGATTTTTATAATTTTTATCGCATGCGGCGCTCTTTTATCTCGCTTTTTAAAAGTTTTCTCGCCTGCGGCGCTTTTCTATCCCGATTTTTAAAATTTTTCTCGCCTGCGGCGCTTTTTTACCTCCATTTTACTGAATTGGCTGCGGTACTTTTCTATTTCGATTTCGAAAAGGTGCGTGCCTGCTTTTCTACGTCATATTTTTAATTTTTCGCGCCTGCGGCACTATTCTACATCGATTTTAACAATTTAAAATTTTAACAGAGCTTTTTATTCAAATCTTTTCAAACTTTCCAATACAAATTTTGCCATTATGTCAAAGAATTTCTCAATTTTATTGAAATCTTATTAAAGATTTCCATTACGGCTTTTTTCAAAATTTCAAAAAATTTTTCAACTTCTGGGGGGCTCCGCCCCCCAGACCCCCCGCGTCGGCTAGCGACGACTCCTAAATCTCGTCATTTTTGTGGCTCCCAAAACGAACTCTTTGTTGAAAACTTCGCCACCGCCACCCCCCCCCCCACGTGTCAGGCGAAAAATCGTCAAAAAATTTTTTTCCGGCTCGACCCCCCCCTTTTCAAAATCCTGGGTGCGCCCCTGACTGGGGGGAAGCCCAAAAAAGTAGGGTGGGGCCGGGTGGGGGAGGAGGACCCAAAGGTGGGGGGGGCGCCTGGCTTATCCCTTGGCAATTTTTTATGGGGGGGGCTTCATGGGGGGGCCCCCCCCCTCGATGGGGGGGGGTCACCCAACATGGGGGGGCATATTTTTAGAAATTTTTTTGAATTTTTGGGGGTTTTTTGCGTACTTACTGTTAAAAATCGCTAAAAAATGACTAATTTTAGGTGTTTTTTAAGCTAAAATAGCGAAAAATTTGGTCAAAAAGCCGGCTACGCCTGAAAATTTATGGAATATTTAGGGTAATAATTGTAAAATTTGGCAATATTTGGGGTTATGGTGAGTGGGGGGAAGCCCAAAAAAGTGGGGTGGGATTTATGGGGGGGGGGGGGGGGGGGGCTCCTCGAATGGGGGGGGTCGCCAAAAAGTGGGGGCGCCCCCCACCCACCCCCCACTAAAAAAAGCCCAGGGGGCGGGGGCATGCCACGTTTAGTTGCAATTAAGTTGTAAAAGGAAGGTGCAACTAACTCATCCAGTTGTGCCTTATTGTATATAGGGCTGCTTTTACGGTAGAACGAAAACGAACATTACTGTGTCCCTGTGTTTTTATGACGTCATGTATTGTCCGCGTCTCCGAGCGGTAGTAAAGACTCGAAACCTCATCATTCTTGCATGATAACTGTGTCTGCATGCGTCGCGATGTCTTGCACAATTTATATAGCGTCCTCAATGTTTGGAGCTTTTTGCGTGATCCTAAATGGAAAATTTTCAGAAAAGCTAAAAACTGGTGGAACATTTCATAGACAATTTCTTTTGGTAACAACGAAGTATGCGTGTAGGTTTTGCTTTCTGAGCATGCCAAGTCTTTGCTGGAAATGTCGAATTTACTCAAACATCAATTTGTTGTTTATACATTCTTAGTTTGATTCCCTTGGATGCGGTTCCGAAATCCCCCCCCCCAATTTCTGGGGCCATAAAGAAGATTTTAGTTTAAATCTGGGCATTTTTAAAAATGCTCCGAGCCTCCTCTTTTCAAAATTCTGGATGCGCCCCTATTGCTGATGCTATATTTTTCCACTTTTTGGTGTCGGTCGGTTTGGTTTCTGTGGTTTGCCTGGGATGTTTTCTGTTTTTTTAATTTTTTTGTTCCAGGTTAATTTTCTGTCCTCCCAGCTGTCTCTGCTTCGACAGAAAATGAGCGACCAAAGAAATCGACGACATCGCACTGAAGTGCTACAGCGTTCGGCTGTGTATATTAATCAACATATTGCTGGCAATAATCCGCACTGACATTTACGTAAGTAGGCACCTTCAGTTTAAAATTGATTTTGAAATTTGCAGTTGACATTTCAGGGCACGACAGTGCACAGAAGTTCGTGATACTTCAAGAATTTGATATTGAAATTTGTCTAAATTCAGGGGTATTGCAGAAAATAATATGAACATATACTTAGTTCCGCTCAAACTTAGTCTTGGCGTTTTCGTTGATTTTGTGAGCTTAGCTTTGATTTTTCGCTGGCTTTCGGCCTTTTACTGTAGTGAACAGTACATACGTACGTAGCTAAGAAAAAATTAAGTTTGTTGTAAGTTGTAAAAATTCTACGTTTGGAAAAGCTTTAGAAACTCTCCGTACACTAGACTGTATTATATCTTACGTACCATGGCATTTTTAAGGGATTTTTTGGGTGGGGGCTTTCCCCCCTCAGCTCGAGTGGGATTTCGTAGGCGGACCCATGTCTTGTAAAAAACACGTATTACTGTTTTAGCGTATTTCTGCGTATATCGAAAACGACTAGGTTTTAGCTACTAATAGAACTTTGAAGGGGATATTTTCCGGTGTAGCCAGAAATATGTTGAAATATTGGGCTATTTAGGGGGAATGGGGTCCTGGAAAAGAAGAAGAGGCGTAAAATCCTGGGGAGGGATCAAAAATCTTCCTAAGAATAAATACCCTGCGTATCATTGAATAAAGTTGTAAAGTGTTGAGTATGAAATTGTTGAAAATTTAAATTTTATTTCACTTTTGCATTTAAGTTTAAAATTGTAGTTTGCAAATTAATAGCACTGATTATTTTGTCGAATTTATTTCTGGAAAGCTCAGAATTTTTTAAACTGTCTCAAGAATTTTTTCGATTTTAGATTCAGTGTTCAGTTCCATGTTCCAAAGCAACGTCATTTTTTGGTCTGCCGAACACATTTTGTCTTTCTTTTGCTGGCTGGACGGTGGTGCATAAATTCCTTCGCATGGACTGCTCTTGTTGAATGTTCTTTTATTTGTGTATTCTTTTAAGTGTGAAAGTCTTTCAGCGAGAATATTTAGTTCAAAACATGCTAAGAATTCAGCTAAAACGGTTTTGACTTTGATTCAATGGTCGAAAATTTGGCTTCTACAAAACACTTGCTATGCTTGTTTCATGTTGTTTTTGATAGGGAATTCTAGTTTTGTTGTCATTTTTCGGGCTTCCATATTGCTTGCTTACTATATATTTGGTATATATAGCTTTCACTTTTTGAGTTTTGTTCCACAATATTCTTTCTGGTATATACGTACTATGTTTTTGTACTTTTGCGTATTTATTTTATAGCTAGTAGATAGAACAATATTTGCTTAGTTCAGCAACATTCTATTTTGGCGTTTTTTTTGCACTTTTGCCTCATTCTTTCCTGTGCCTTCTATTGCTATGCATTTTCATATTATACTGTTTCCTCTATCGTGGTTTGGCTATTTTTCGGGTAATTTTTGTACAGTTGAATTTACAGTGCTTGTTTGTTTTTGTATTATATACCGTACATTCACACATTGTATGCTCATTATTTAGGCCTTTTTGTTCAATCTTAAGCATACCTATTTTGTTTGATCGGCTTCCATTTTATTATTATATTACCGTAATCAGTTTGCTCCGCTTCTTCGAGTATATTTTATTGTTTGTGGTATATATATATATATATATAATTATGATCTGTAAGGTTTTTCTTACTGAATTATATATTCTCTCGGAAACATTCGGAAACAGACATTTAGAATATAAAAACTACATTTCTAATTCTTCATTTGGTTTTTTGATTCTTACACGGGGATAACAGCTTCAAAAGTTATCCCTGGAAGTGAGACGATTTCTCATTAATATAGAATTTGAAAAATCAGGATAAATTTAATTTAATCAAATTAGAAGATGGGGTCGGTGCTTGACAGGGTAAGTAGCATTCTTTTAGAGTTGGTACGGTCGTTCATTTATTTGCGTTGGTGACTTACTGTGATGATATTGTTGTCTGCGATTTACTTAAACCACAAATACTTATATTTTAGGTAGGCCATGTTGTTTTACATTGTTTCTGCTAATCATATTTTGCTGCCCTGTTGTCTTGCGTTGAACTGCAATTTTTCGCATGCCGAAATTTGATCTTTTATTTTAGATTTTTATTGGATTATAAAATTTTTTAGAATATTTTTAATATATACTACTCGCAAGGAATGTGCATTTTTGTCTGTTAAGCCTCCACTACTGTGGGAATCGGAAGTGAAGCGGAATTGTTAGAAGGTGATATCTTACGTAACACACGCTGGCTTCTAAGCTGGCTTTACAGTGCCTTAAAAATGAATACTTACGTGTATTCTGTGTCTGTGTACAAAAATGCCTGCTATGTAAACTTTATCGGACTAGTTCTGAAAGCGTTTGATAGCTTTTGTACAGGCATCTGACAGCCTGTTTAGGTGTTGACTTTCTGCAGCATTTATAGTTCTATGATTATCGTAGTAAAGCCGGTCTCTACTGACTGTGTGTAGGCGTGATATAAGCTGTCTTCTGTCACAATAACCTTGTATGGGGGACCTTCAGTATAGCTTAAAAGTGTTCTATCTTGCTACGAAGATAAGATTTTCTATGTACTAGAAATGAGATATTTAGGATTTGCTTTGCGCACACTTTACGTACTACTACTGGTATATTATGTTGAACAAGAGCCACTGCTTGCACTTAATTTTGTGGCTTGTTCATTGCAGGCGGGTTCTTCTTTGCAAAGAAATTTGTCTCTGAATCTTACCGGATAACAAAATTTTTTTGGAGTATTCTTTTATTCTTTCTATACCTCCTGCTAGCTGCAATTTCTGGTGTGGATTTTTGTATATATACAAAAATATAGTTGTCTATCTTGTTGTTAGTATGGGTGCCAAGTATTTCTAATTCTGATTGTGATAAATATCATGTAGTATGCGAAATGGTATTCATTCGGTAATGTTTACGTGATTTTCTTTTTTAAATTATACTATATGGTACGTGTTAGCATGCCTTCGTCTTCCTATGTTATGTTTGGGTTTAGCTTACTTCATAGCAATTTTAAGCATGTCTTTCACATGTTTTGTAAATAAAACCAGGTGTAAATTAGTTGGATTAGGTATAGGTTAGTAGGTAGATACTTAGGATCAACAGTATTACGGTATCCCGTTTTAATCCCGTATAGTCACACTTCGGCGGCGAAGCTAATTGATTTTGTTGAACTTGTCGTTAACAGTTGGTTCGTATAGCCGTTGGTTCAAACAGACTGAAGTAGACTTGCACTTGACAACCAGCTACGCCGGTATAATGTGGTTTAAATTCGTGGTATTGTTTCCCGTATTTTGGGAGATAACTTTCGCAAAGGTAATCAAAAATGTCTGAAACCTTCAGAACATACAGAAATATTTCTGTGTTCCTGAACACAGAAACAGTCCCGGAGTTTTTGAGTGAAAATTTGAAAATGTTTGTTTTTGCCGCGTAAGTTTCATAGAGTTGCCTGGAATTAGCCAAAACCATATTCAATCGAAGGAGCGCGTCAAACTGCAAAACTGCTCTTGGACCAGAGCTGGAAGTGGGTCTAAATTTGACCCACACCTGACCCGCGACCTTCGGACTCTTGACTCTACCAACTTGATCCTTACCCGTGAGCCACGGTGAACTTGTTTGACTTGACCCGTATGCCCACTTCTGATAGTGAGGCGCTAAGGCTAAATCTTGTTCAAGAATAAAATGAGGATTTTTTCTTTTTCAACCAGTTGAGAATGACTGCAGTTTGATGGAAAGCAACTGAATTGAATATGTAAAATCTTTTGTTATTTTGAGAATAAAATTAAATGGTAGATAAAAGCCAAAATTAAGGTAAAAACTCGAAAATCTTTCAACAGTATATAATAGACCACTTTGAACTCACACACATTTTTGCCTATATTTACAGAAATCATGCCAATGCAATAGCAAATGCTGTCGTTGTTCGAAATTTGGCGCCACTTTGCCGAGGCTGGCATAATTTTGGCCAGAAAAGTCTGCTGGAATTCGGAGAAGCCGAAAATTTTTGAACTTTTATTAATGCTCAAATCGAATTTTTGATCCTTGACTGACCCACTTTTAACCCACCTTTGACCCGCGGGTCACACGATCTGACTTCACCCTACCCGACCGGGTACCCCCTGATAGTAGCGGGTACCCATGACTAGGGTTGTGCCGTTAAGAAATTTCTCGGGCCGGGCTCGGGCTCGGGCCAACCAACCTCCTCGGGCCGGGCTCGGGCTCGGGCCAACCAACCTCCTCGGGCCGGGCTGGCCCGGCCCCAAGCCCGAGCCCGAAGCCCGATTCACGGCCCGAGGAGCCCGAGCGGCCCGAAAAGCCCGAACGGGCCGAGTGCGGCCCGAGCGTAGCCCGAGCTGCCCAAGTGGCCCAAATATAGCCCGACAGGTGCGGAGAGGTCCAAAATTGGCGCAAATTACACCCAGTTTGCCCGTCTACTTTCATCAGTCAGAATCGTATTAGTCAGAATTTCATTAGTCAGAATTTCGTTAGTCAGAATTTCATTAGTTAGAATTTCATTAGTCAGAATTTCATTAGAATTTCGTAAGTCAGAATTTAATTTTCCTAGTTTCTTCAAACTTTTGCACGTTGCTGCACAATCTTGGGGCATTTCCCGATAAAGTAGGGTAGAGTAGAGAAGAGCAGAACTAAAATTAACTCCTTTGCAGCTTTTCACTCTTCCCCAAAAGGACCCTTGATGATTTGCGCCATAGCAAGAGTACATAATCCAACAGTTATTACGTAGTCTTGGCCATTCCGATTCTTTTAAAATTCGAACTAAACAGCCTATCGTTATTACCTGCCTGTGAAGGTATACGGAACCAGCCCAGTTGTTGGGGAACTCTTTTGAAAACAGAGCTTTGCTCGTTGCTGGTGGTTAGAGCTAAAATACATATATATATTTGTGTCGACTAGAAACCATTTTATAAAATTATCATCAAGATCAGCCAGTTTGTTACACTTTGCGCCAGGAAGAAAATGGCTTTTTTGCAAAATTCTGACAAATGAAATTCTGACTAATGAAATTCTGACTAATGAAATTCTGACTTATGAAATTCTGACAAATGAAAGTTCAACTTATATTATTTCAAAAACCTAAATTCTGACTAATGAAATTCTGACTACTGAAGATAAACCAGTTTGCCGAGCAGTTTTATTACCTATTACGCATCGGTAAACACAGAATTAAATTTCATGGTTCGATTAGCTGTAACTTCAGTGCAACATTAGATATCGTTAGAAGCTTTTCATTTCATAATTTTCAGACAATGCTCTGAGCATTATGATTTGTGAACACACACTGGAGCTATGTATCTTGTAGATTGTATCTTGCTTATGTATCTTGTAGATTTTAAGTAAGATTTTCGGTTAAGTATTGAATCATCCAAAAAAGGAATAAAAATAAATCTCGCACACAGCTTATATTTAGCAGATTTAACACACAATTGACCACGACTAAAAAGACTCTAAAAAGACCATGACTAAAAAGTGAGAAGTTGGCAAAGCTTTACTTGTTAGATTCCTTGTACCAAACCGGGGTTTGTCTGCCGCCGTAGCAGAGTAACTAAAATAGTTCCTTCTGAATGATACAAATGTTTGTTTGAAGACAATTTGCCGCTAAGTAATCCATAACTTTTTGCAGGTAGAGAAAACCTGTATTAAGTTTAGCATTCCGCAATCTGCTTGCTAATAGCATTTGGATAGTAGAATTATGTTCTAAACTTGTGTGTATATATAGTTTGCTTCAAATCTCAAATGTATAGATTCTGATATGCGTGTATAAGCACCGAAGAAGACAACAGTGTGTGAACAAAGGAAGCCACAAGTCACAACGAAAAAATCAATATTTTTCAGCAATGACAAACTACTCAAATAGCCCGGAAAGCCCGATAGAGGCCCGAGCGGCCCGAATGGCCCGAGCGGCCCGAACGGCCCGAGTGGCCCGAACGGCCCGAGCGGCCCGAACGGCCCGAGTGGCCCGAGCGGCCCGAGCGGCCCGAACGGCCCGAACGGCCCGAGCGGCCCGAACGGCCCGAGTGGCCCGAGCGGCCCGAGCGGCGCGAGTGGCCCGAGCGGCTCGAACGGCCCGAGTGGCCCGAACGGCCCGAGCGGCCCGAACGGCCCGAGTGGCCCGAACGGCCCGAGCGACCCGAGTCGGGCAGGGCTTAACAGAGAACTCGGGCCGGGCTCAGGCCGGGCCGTCTCATTAAAAACTCGGGCCGGGCCGGTATCGGGCCGGCCCGAGCCCGAGCCCGAAGCTCGCTTCACGGCCCTGGCACAACCCTACCCATGACCCACTTCCAGCTCTTTCTTGGACTAATTTTTCTGTCTTCAAAATACCGAGAGATAAACGAGATTAAAGATTTGTCGAAAACCAGCTGATTTCCAAATTTCCAGATTTTTATCAATTGCTACATGTTGTAACTACGACAACGATATATAAAACGTCTACAAGCATATATTTTGTTCAAAAATGAGCGTGACTACTTCTAACTAACTAACTAATGCTAAAATCGATTTGTCAAAAACTGCAATCAGTTTGTTTTAAACAAGGATTTCTCCGAACTGTCTCAATCAACAGGCAAGCTATTTCACAGAAACATTTTTCACATTATATATTACCGAGGGTCATTTTTTCTGGTTTTTCTTTAAACTTTCACAAAGTTGTGTAGCTCACGTTTGAAAATTGAAATGTCAAAAATGATGAAATTTCGGAAAATTTCACTTTTTGATAAATTTATCGGGTTGTAGCATTTAGTGTAGGTAACTTCTGGCCAAACCAAAAAAAATTGACCCTCGGCAAGACTCATCATATCAGCCCGACCTAGAGCAAATGAAAAAACAAACGAAACTAAGATGTCACTACAACAGCTCTGACCCGAAAAATTTAAGGTTTGATCAATTTGCACAGATTTTTAGAAGTTGGAAGATGGTCCTGCCACGAATAGTCGGCCTCGAGACCTTCAAATTGACACCCTTTGTTTAACTTTACAGCTTGCGTAGCTCAAGAAATGGCGGATTTTTTGATTTCTGCAAAAATGACAAGTTTCAAAGCCTAAATAAGAAAATCAGCTATATCTCACTATAGCGAAAAGCTAGAAAGGTGCTTCAAAAAGCAAGAATGTAGAGCTCCACATGATCTTTCGAATGAATATAATCATAGCTATGCAGCTACTGTCTAAGTGTTAAAAATCGGCAAAAACGGCCCTGAACGGAGACATCAAAGTTTTGAAGCGGGACTGCGCGGAGGGTGTTAGAATGCTAAAAGAACTTATTTCGGAAAGTTTCATCAAATTTCATCTTGATTTCGAGCGTCAACCAACAATATGTGCCCAAAAGGAATCACCACCTTTAGGTGGTGGTATCGGTATCATTTTGTGCAGTGTTTTTGTGGTGGTTATTTTAAACATTATAGCTTTCGCAATCTTAGGAGTTAGAAAGAGCTTTAGAGACATCATATTAAAGCTTATAATGAGGATATTCACATGAGTACGAAACTAGTGAAATTAGTTAAAAATTAGCATAAGCTTTCTTTTTTTTTTTGGTCAGGGCTCACCCACTACTTAGGCACACGGCGTGGCCCGTAAGTGGTGCTCTCCGCAGACCGCAGTCAAGAGGCGGAGAGACGAAGATCATGGATAGAAACATGATCCCCAAGCAGAACTACCATACGGTTATTGGCACCGAAGCACCGCAGTCACGCCCAAGGCAGCAGCAGTCGTGAATCCGACTGCTGTTGCCCCCCGCTTGGTAATAGCAACTATGATGGCGGAAAGCTAATAGCCTGCTCGGAAGGCAAAAGGGATTAAAAATAGGCTGCAGAAGCGGAGTCGTTAAGGGAGGCCGAGCTCTAAGATAGGAAAGATTGAAAAATGCGGTCTGAGAAGTTCTGAAATAATGGTTTAAAATAAAAATAAAAATGTTAGGTTACACGCACCTCCTTAAAGTTCCTATCGAACACCTTCACTTTGGCAAAGAACGATTCTTTAGGTCAAGTTGTAATGGAGTCACAGGGGGACCTTTTTCACCCCCCCCCCATGCCCATCACAACTTTAACTGCTAAACTAAATTTTAATCAGCTATTGACATTATCTGTACAAAGTGTTGGCTGTGATTGCAGTATAAACTTCGTAATTAGTAAAGCGTTTACTGAGCCAGACACGTTGGTGGTCTTGGTCACATTCGGTTAATAAATAATTTGGTTGAGGCGGCGATAAACATGCTGGGACATTTTCCACCCCATTTCTATCACTGACCCCAGTGAATAGGACTGACATGTAGTTAACAATTTTTAAGTTATAAAACTGTATATACTCATCAACTTAGCTATGGTGTAGATTCCAGATCCTTCCTTTTCCTGAAATTGTTAGGAATGAGTCAAAAGCACAGGAGAATGTAGCTTACATTCTCCCCATTGTGCGATTGGAAATCGGAGTAAACTAGTATCTAGAAAAATAAATGACACCGAAAGCAGAAGAAGCAGCTTCACGAAATAGAAGACACAAGTTTTATAAATTTAATGTTGGGCAATCATTGCAAACTGTAGCAAAAAAGTTATTAGTAAATTTGTCTACTACATTTCTAAATTTAACTTGCAACTTAACTTCCTTTGCGATTTCCTAGTGTAAAAACCGGAAAAGCTCCTTTACAGATAATTCTTAAAAGCTCCGAAGAGTAGATTGAAACTCAGAAATTTAGAGCATGAATTATTAATGTGCAGTAAACTTAATTTAATTCTACGGTTAAGTTTTAAAATCTTCATTTCACATAAATTGCAATACGTTCTAAACTTATCTTTTAATGGCTGCCATCTTCTCGCTAGTCTTGGATGCAATCCCCTAACCAAAAGTTTGAGCGCTGTGCAAGAGCAAACGAGCTACAGCTATTCGCATATTTCAGTATCTAGCATAAGCTTTCTGACATAAAGGCTAAATATAGACCACAAATTTTTGAACATGGATTTTTCAAATCAACCCCAAAACCGGCCCCGCGGCCCCATGCCAGAAAAATTTTCCTTATGAATATATATACAATGATTTGAATATGGTAATTCTTGCATAATTTTATACACTTACATTGCAAGTTTACGTTATTTTCGTGGCTCTGTGAAAATAAATGACCCCATCAGGGGATTGCACCAAATAAGTTAAACTTTAGATTAAATGGAGTTTAAGTTGATCTGAAGTTTCTTTTATCGACCGTTGCACCAAATAAGTTCAGGATTACCTTTAGATTATCTTCCGATTACACTGAAGATATATAATCAGAAACTTTTAATCCTGCTCTATGTCTATAGCAGGTTTAACATCGGATTAGTGATGTTTCAGCACCTGAAACTGAAACTGAAAATATTTTCAGTCAGTACATATTTCAGTTTCAGCACCTAAAACTGAAACTGAAACTGAAAATAGTAGAGCTCGACGCCTGAAACTGAAACTGAAAATGCAAAAAAATCAACGACTGAAACTAAAACTGAAACTGAAACTGAAATTATCTTGATCTGCCGCCTGAAACTAAAACTGAAATTCTGAAGGGAACAGGCCTGAAACTGAAACTGAAATAATTTCAGTCGGCCATTGAATCTGAAAATAATTTCAGCTCTTGCTTGACCTGAAAGTATCAATTGATTTAGGATACGCAAAGACTGAAAGTTGTAATTTTAGACAACGCTTAACCTGAAAATTATAATTTCAGACTACGCTTAGCCTGAAAATACCATTTTCAGATGATGTGTTGTCTGAAATTATTATCAGCTCGAACATATGCATTTGAAAGTAATGCAAGCAATGTTAATGTTGTGCTGTTGTAGTGTTA
Organism: Trissonchulus latispiculum; assembly: GCA_030248195.1. Classification (NCBI taxonomy): domain Eukaryota; kingdom Metazoa; phylum Nematoda; class Enoplea; order Enoplida; family Ironidae; genus Trissonchulus; species Trissonchulus latispiculum. The sequence goes on from JASAND010012657.1 coordinate 34,023, forward strand.
TATCAAAATAAATTTTACTTTCTAGTATATTTATGCAGGCGTACCTGCATACAGATACATTCCAATTTCCATTCTCGCAAAACTGACCATAGCAGTCACAAACTTTACAGATGTTTTATATATATATTTTTTTTTTTTTTTTATTATATTTTTTTTTATATATATATATATATATATATATATATATATATATATATATATATATATATATATATATATATATACATATACATAGAACTAAACGAACTAATAGAAATATACGTTTAGCACTATCTATGCCTGTTTAACTTCACCTCTTGAGGCGACCAGCGGCGAAACCCGTTTCATATATTTTTATGGTTTTCTTAAAACATTTGTAAAAACTGTGTTCCACACTGAACCACTGACGAGCCGCGCAGTATGTGGATATGGTCTGGTTACGGTCGCATGCACTATATACTTATATAGATTGTATGTACGTTTTCTGTTTATATATGTGTATCTGTACACACTTCTATCATTTGCAATGTGCAATTAAATTGCTTTGACAGCGTATTGTTGTATTGCTGCACTGTACTGTTCTGGCAGTCTCTTACTATTATGTAGAAGCCACGCGATAATAGTATAAATGTAAAACTGATGGTACGTTTGACACACAACTAATTATTTCACATATGTATTTGAAAGTATTGCAAGCAATGTTAATGTTCTGATTTGGTACAACGAGAAAAAGTTTAACATTAGATTAAGCTAATCTTGAGTTTATCTATTCCAAAGTTAATCGTAAAGATAAGTTAAACTGAAGTTAATCATGAACTTAATCTTAGTTGGTGCAAACGGGCACATATTATAGTTTTTTGCCAAAAGCTGAAATTAAAAAATAGCTAACAACAACTTTATTTAATACGCTGGCATTCGCAATTTCATAATTTTCACATGAAATTGCAACGGGGGCCGGTGTTTGGAAGCCGTGACCGACACCGGCCTCCTGGACCGTTGGACTAGTGCTGGGACCGGTTCCGATTTTTGAAACCGGTTCCGGTTCCGGTTCTTGACTACCGGTTCCGGTTCCGGTTCTAGCTACCGGTTCCGGTTCCAATTGGTATTTTTGATAAAAAAGCTAAAATAACACAATTTTTTTTATTTTTTTAACACTTGCTAAAAAACATAATATATATATTTAACTGCACAAAGCTATGAACGTGTTTTTAAAACAGTGTTTTTGATTACTTTTTACTTTAAATTCAAATATTTACTATGAAAACGATGTGGTCTATTTCATTTTTACCAAAATTTTGGGGAGACTTTAGGCACCAGAACGTACTAATATACCAAGTATTCTCAATCTAGACAAACATTTGGCTACTGCCGTTCAGAAAGCGAACGTCGCATAGAACTTTCCTCGACCAATTTCAAGCAGTCCAATAAAATTTGCTTCATCGATTCAACAGTATATTCTCTAATATTACTCATCTCGGGGCTGAAGATTTTTGAGATCGAAACTATAGCAGAGAACACTGGGGCAAATCGCTGAACGAGAATTAAAACTTTTCGAGCACTTACGCAGCAAACCCAGGTACAGCTAGCTTCATACATTTAAAAATTAAAACCGAAAATTGTATGTTACAATAAATGAAATCAATCTGCTAAGTTTTTATTTTACACAGAATTTGTTTTAATTTTTGTTGCTGAAATAAACATAAATTTGTAACAAAATCGCTATTCCCTATCAAATCCTAAACCTATATATAAGTAAAAATTACTAAAATATGAAACATGAAAAGTTTTTAATAGACCGTCAAAGGCATTCTTTTTCGATAGCGATAGCCAATTACTATTAATTAAATAAGAACGGTATATACCTCAGGGATACTGTTGCTCAGCTTAACCCTTAATCTGGAGTTGCGCCTTCAGTATACTGGTTTGCTTCAGTTGAAGTTTGCACACAAAAATTGCAGAGGCAACGGCTGAAGCTGGAAGAGTTGCCGTAAATCATCAAATCCTTAATGCTTATTGCTTACTTAGTTTGTCATTCTCAAAGAAGAGTTAACACTGAATACACCTTAGTTTTTCTTTTACTATAACCTTTCCTAAAACTTAAAACGTTGACTGAAAACTGTTATTAAAGACATCATAAAATTGATATAAAATCTTCTACCATTTACACAAAAAGTTAGCCGTCCTCAAAATTTCAATCTAAATAGAACTTTCAAAATAAAGTTAATTCCAAATGCTAAATTCAAATTCATAATAGAATTTTAAAATTTTACAAAATAAACCTTCATTGAAGTTTCAAACAGCCAAAATTAACACTAGAACCGGCCGGTTCCAAAAGCCACCGGTTCCGGTTCCGGTTCTAAAAAACCTACCGGTTCCGGTTCCGGTTCTACCGGTTCTTTTGGAACCGGTCCCAGCACTACGTTGGACCCGGCCTCGGAAATAAAATGGGGAACGGTCCGTTTGGGGGGGGGCACGAACAACCCTAGCTATGCCAACACATCCGGTTGTAAAAGCAAAAATGTTCATTTCGGTGCTCTTTCCAGCAATATTAACCATTACGGTGTATAGACTATGTACCTACGTACGGAGAATAAGGGCGAAAACCAGAAATTTCTCATCTTGTCACCTAAAAATGCGGGACTCAAATATTGCTACTTTAGCAGTTTCAGTTTGCAGTTTGCAACCTCAATAAGCAAAAGCATGCATCTAAATTTCACTCAATACTCATGACAACGGTTCTTCCTGCTTGAGAGGAGACTGCTCCAACCAAGAACCTACGTAACCTATTTCGCCTAACTCCCAATCCTGGCAAATTGCCGAACAGCCAACTCGAACCAGTTTAATTGACAGCAATCAATATGCAAATCAAAATACGACAAAAATTAGATAACATTATGACAAACACTTATTTATATTATGTATAGAGTAATTACAACATAAACTCAGTCAAAATAACACAATGAAACAGTCTTCCATACAATGCACTCACTCGCGCACAACTTCACACCAAACTTAACCATCTATGCAAACCAGAATTTGCTTCAACTGTTATGTCAAATATCTAAAGTTTGACTTACAACCTGCATAGCGTAACTACAAAACCCTCGTTTTAAAGCATATCATGTTACACATTGAAGCAGGGCTCTCCACACTTTACAAGGCAAAGACTATACCAACAAATCATCCTATACAGCAAACGGCACCGGCCAAACACAAATGCAACGTTAATCAATGCATCTAACTACTACACTTTCCTAGCCTAACTATTAACCAGACGAACACAACAAATAATATATAACACTTATATATGTATAATAAATTCAGCTTATACATATGTATAATAGAATATATATAATTCACAACAAAGCCAAAAATTTAGGATGTACAAAGCCAAATAGTATATATAGCAATTCAGAAGAAATGACAGTTATGTATGTATATATTTATACAGATTAAACAAAAGTGCGGCTGGCCAAGGGCCAAATCAAACCAAGAAAAGACCAAAACTACAAAACTAAATGTGAAAATATAAACATAGCATGCAAGAAGACAAAGATTTGCATCACCGGACCCATTGAATTCCCTGAAACATAAATATTTCATCAAATTTATTTAAATAAATCAGTTGGTTTTAAAATACCGACTAAACAGTGGCGAAATCATTTTTAGGAAATTTTAAACGCGTAAGCTTAATGCAAGGAAGTTTTAAAGAATTCCATAAAAATCAGCGCATAAGCTCGATCCCAGCACAAATGAAATTGCTAAAATTTGCCCACAATAGAAACAGACAGCGAAAGCTAATTTTATATTAGCAAAAATCGATTAATGCGAAAGGAGCACATTATTTCTAAATTTTAGGTAACCAAATAGACGTCAGCTTCTGCATGTTTGAAAGAATCAAAGCTAAAACAGCACAAAAGCGGATTAAGAAATAAAATCTAGGATGATTAAAGGGAAAGTATAGCAAAAGTGGAAAAAGCAAAAGAAAATAAAACATGAGTAAATAGAGGCATGACAGAAATAGAAAGAAAAATAGCAGAAGATATCCAAAATTATGAGAAACCAAAAAATACACGTAACCATATCACCGTAATAATGACAGGACAAAAACCAATTATGTTCAGATTATAACACCAACAACATAAACCTAAGAAGTATGCAGTTATAATGCTACAATAATATGAAACAAATTAAAGTATATGCACGTTTAATAGAAACAAACGTTAGGTACGAATATAACATGAAGTTGACGAAAAGTATTGATATATAGTACACTTTGAGAGGAACGGACAAACTTGGTACACAGTTAATAAAATGGTAAGTAGCCAATAAAAACCTCAGAATATTATACCCATCATGTGTGTAATAAGAAGTAAATAAAGGAAAATAAAGGCGTAGGAACCACTGAATTATGCTAAACAGTGTAAAGTAAACGAAATTGGAAATCAGTTAAATTCTTTATGAACAATATGTAGCCCCTTATTCGAAAGTCGCTAATCCTACTCCAAAAATGCACCATTTTGTAATGAGAACACAAACGAAACGTGTGCACATACCAATTTGGCTTCTAAAATTAAGCGCTAAACAGAAAACAAAAAGTCCACTCACAAAGATTATTGCACATAACTAACCAAAAATTCAGCAAATGTATCTACAACGCGGTATAAAGTATATATATAAGTAATAAACACATGCTACTAGTAAATATTACGCATATATAAACTACTAGAAATGCAACGCAAATAATGGGAAATTAGCAGTAGAATACAGCAGTAAAAAGCAGAAACTAAAACTAAATAAAATGTTAGTAAAAACTTAATATGTACGTAAACAAAAGAAAACCAATTAAAGGCATTAATAATCAGTGTTTGGTTTTTGTGAAAGGATTTAGATTTCAATCACTAAAGGAGTTACTAACAGCAATGATTAATTCTTTCGAATACTACGTAAGTAAATAACCAAGAAAGGACAGTTCCAAAGTTTGGAATCTGGAAAAGAAAAGTTAATCAAACAAAAACAATTTCTATGTTGCAATTTCCGTTCAAAACAATTTTAAAAACTGCTGCTTATCAAGAAAACTTCCAAAACATTATTAATTAATAATCAGAAACTAGATCATAAAAATTTGAAGCATCATGATCGGACAACTGAAATTGCGCAAGAATTTTTTGAGACTCAAAACGGCTCAGCGAAGACAGCAGAGTGCAGATTTGCAAGCAAAGCAAAATGCACAAGTTTTGCAATAAAGTATAAACAATACAAAACATACACATACATATATATGCTGGAGTGAGGTAAGACCAAGAAAAAACCAGCACGGAAACATGCGGGGAAAAGTCAAAAAAGCAAAAAAGTCTAATTGCGTCTCGTGCTGTTTCTATCCTGATCCTACTTTGTACCACAAATTGCTAAAAACAAAGCAAAATAATCCTTGCACACTACTGTTACTCAGACAAGCTCTAAAAGCAAGCAAGCAAGTATAAGCAAAGCAACTCTCAACAAAACAATGCGTGCAAGAATCTGAGGTGTCATCAATCATTGTTCTCAACGCGCGTCGACGTCAGAGCAAGGAAAGGAATACATAGAGACGGAAAAAATTCTAAACACTGATGCAAACATGTTCCATAACTTTAATAAATGTTTAGTTGATTGGCGTTTTCTTGCCACGGGAGCTGCTAAATTTGCGGTTGTGAGGATTCTCCCACGGTTTCATATGGGAGTCCTCAGGCTACACCAGATTGTAAAATACCGTCATATAACAGTTCCTTATTGACGTCCGACGCGTGAGTACAAACAAAGAATGACTGCACTGGGTTAATGCCATGGATTTTAGGCAGTGATGCTAAAAAGCCCTTCATAACAACTAAACCAACAGATAAAGGAATTTTCAGCACAAAAACATTGGAAATGTTGTTTCTAACGTTTCTGGACAACGATTTATAAACCGAAATTTTTCCAAAAAATGGAAAACTTAGAAATTTAACAAGACTGAACGTCATATTATGCCGACTATTGTACGTAAATGCAATTTCTACGAGAAATCACAAACAAGGTAAGTAATAAAAGGTAGATAAAGGTTAAAAAGGTACTACAGGTCACGCAACTAGTGATAGTTACCATTTTGGTCAAATATGAAATACAGTAACATACGAAAAGTACAGACGCAGCTTTTCTTCACTAACATTAAATAAAAATTTAAAATGTATACTACTAATGTAATTAACTACAGACTACAATAATGGCAGAGAATTCATCAGTTGCAAACATTGTGCAATGAAACAGCTCAAAGGCATTGAACAGAGGAAAAATTTCGCACAAAACTTTGTACACTAATTCGTTAATTTAAATTTAAATTTAAAAATTTAAAATCTAATTTTTCATTTAAATGTTACCCAGACTTAGGGCTGTATTTCGTTGCACAAAAAGAAGTTGCTGAAGAAAAAATCTGCCAGCATTACATATTACGCAATCTACATTAATTTTCACAATATGATATACCTATATACTGTTTCAAATTGGCACTACAAAAATTCGTAAGCATAATATAAACGTACACAAAAAGATAAAGACAGAGAAAGGTGAAAAGCCAAAGCAAAAAAGGGCAAACCTATCTAAGCTTATAACTACCCAATAGCAAAAAAATATATCCCTACGTGTATATAATATATGCAAGCAAAAACATGTAATAAACAATCAAGTAAATATAAATTGAGGAGGGGGAAGGGTCTGTCTGCGATATTAATTAAGTGTTAATAAAGTTGATAGAAAGAAGAAGAAAGCATGAGAGTAAACATATGCTAAACAATGGTTAGAAAACAACTAATCAGTCACTACAAATATATATTCATCAATAAAATAAAATCTAATAAAATCAAAATTTAGGCTGCAAGACACCGAACTACTACTACATATACACCCTAAACTCTTATCGAAAACAATCGGATCGACTAAGAAAACTGAATATAAGCACGAAAAGTAGGCGAAATGATCAAATGAAACCCAGCGGTTGTTTTGAATTAGATTTTAGTTTAATATGTATATAATTAGTTTTTAGTTTCGAATACAAGTAATTTCAAACAACTAAACTACAAATATAATTAGAATTGCCACTAAAGAAATCGATTAGATAAATTTTGATTAGACTCTTTTAGTCACAAAATGGTCAAGTTTTATGCATACACATCCCACTATTTTCTATACAAATAAAAGGGTAGCAATCTGAAAACAAACACACAAAAGCTACTACGTATATAGAAAAACAAAAAGTCGATTAAGCAGAAAAAGGGAACTAAATACTAAGGTATACAAAATAGCTCGTTAGCGAAAAATAAAAACGGTTTACAACAGCTACCGCTTAGTAGACAAGTCAGACTAATATAATACAGGTCCACTGGTGTTACACGAAACACCGAGACAGAAGATTTGAGTGACAAAGTATGTAAAAATGATATCACTATGTGCGAAGCTAAGCCAGCTACTTACCACTGGCACGGACGAAATCAGAAAGAAATATGCATTTTAGATTTCAAGTTTTTTGAAATTTCTAACTTTCCCAGGAATAGCACAGAGTCAATCAAATAAACCGATTCTAACAAAACTACACAGACAGACAGGTATATATTTTATGGGTGCATCATAAGATAGTGTATAGTCTAGCTGAAAACCGAATAAGAACAATTTTTAAGTTAATCTCAGAAAAATTAATTTTGGTTAACTGTAAAATTTTGGTTAACTGTAAGAAAACTAAAATTAACCATTCTCAGACAGCACCCATAATCTAATTTGTTATGCCCACAAAACGACTACATCAAATCAGTACTATTAACAATAACAACAAGACAGACAGCTTATACCTGAATATCAGAAACGTGTTTCAAGTTAACTACACAGGGTAAGGACTAATTATCTAAGTATATATATATCAAATAAATACACAGTAGAAAGAAAACAACGAAATTATACAATTACGAACTATGGACAGCAAAACATTAATAAGGCATACAAAAGAATACCACCCAGCTAAAGCGCTAAACTGTAAACTGCAAGTCTCCACACAAAATCACACACTTCCACACTACGATAGACACAACTGCCAAAACATTATCATATCACAATCATTAAATAATAAGAAAGAAAAAAGCATCACACACGAAAAAATGTAAGTTATCTACAGACAAAAAATATCTGCTGTCCCACAACTACAGACCGAACAGTAGAATAATGTAGTACAATAACAGTACAACTGTGAACATAGCAAATCATCATACCGTACAGAAGTCAGAAACAGTCGTTATTTCCATTGCACAGAGAACAACATAATACCAAAAACAATACAAAAACTTCTAACACAAAATCAGGACAAGACACACTTAACAGAAACTACAGAAAAGAATATCACGGTACGCATACAGTTTCTACACAGCGCTTTCCAACACATACGCGCAGAAGCCAAGAGACAATAATGTATAACAAAGAAACAAGAAACAAGTACAGCAAACACATACGTATACATGGGCAACATCGGAAACCAGAAAAAGAAAGGCAAAGTTACAGGTGGCTAGGTGAGGACAGGTAAAGTTTACAAACAGTTACAAGCAAAAAACTCGAATAGCAAATGCTAGATACACAGGAAAAGGGGTAGTAAACCGTATTAAAGGGTGGGGTTGGGGTGGATATTATACTAGCTACAGTTGGAGTACATTACATACAGCAGCAGCAAATAAATGTATACAGCTTACATATACTTATAGATTAATTATAAAAAAGGATCACAGTTCTATCGAAGCTTACACAGAGAAGAACGAAAAAAATTGAAAAAACACCTGTACCCAAGATGCACCAGCAATTATCAGCTATCCAACGGCAACGCAACGCAACAAACAAATGAACACACAGCTCAGCTAAAAAACCTATCAGAAAACGGAAACATTTTGACAAAACACGTATTACCAACCAAAGCCAAGCAACAGGGGCGGGCGGGACTAGAAGGGAAAAACAGCAACTGATCAGAATTCAGGTTAAACTAAGAAACGGTATAGTACTATTTTGTAGTACAAATCATAAGAATGAATCACTTTTCTTCTTGACTTTTTCATTATAAAAGGCTTAACTATCTCTTGCTTCGGACTAAAGCTTTGCATTAGCGACTACAGACATGCGTTTTTCATTATTTCACTATGATTACAATAAAGCTAAAACAGCAAGAGTACTCTATGGTTCTCCGCCCCTGCTCTAAGCGCACACCGCTGAAGCCCCAAACTGTCCATGATCAGGAACAAAAACACATCATACAGGAAACATTATGGTATATAACAAAACATTGAGTGTAACAATTTATGCAGTTTAAAGAGGAAAGAAAAGGTCAAAGTACATCATACACAACATAACATATACGTAATTTATAGATACATCCCAAAGAAAGTCACACACTATTTTCATGTTTATAGACGTGAAATAGGGCAGCGTCTTCCTGTCAATCATTTCACCACAAACAACAATCTACGTTCATCATACAAAATTCTACAAATTTTCCCACTTTTCCATTTTCCTCCATCCTACTGTGGGTTTTCTCCTTCCACCGACACCGCTGAGCCATCACCCTTCTCTTGGGAGGAGTGAGCGGGCGAGGTGCGGCTCTCCTCCAGATCGGTTCCCCCAGAGTCCCGAGCCGCAGGTGCGGCCGTCATCAGCATGGAGATGGAGGTGGCTTCATCCAAAGGTGGCTCCTCGTGGTCCCCGTCCTTTGGAGGGTTTCCATCGCCGGGCGTGCCATCTGGCATGCCACTGGTCGATCCCAACTGCGGTTCCTGCCCGTCTGCGTCGCCAGCATTGGGATGAGTGGAGCGGGCCGGATTCAGGGTCACCGTCAGGGAGGCCCAGAGAGCCGATCGGGCCTGACGAACGGTTCGACTCAGATTGGCCAAACCGCTGGCCAAGGACACCACAGCTGGAAAAAACAGAAAAAATGTAAACTAGCAGAACATGCACAAAAAGAAATAAACAATACAAATAAACATAAAAGCAAAGCAAGTATAAACTTTTGATTGGTTGAAAGCACATACGTAGCTCGTAATGTATACTCTGTTTAAATCGTGTATTTAAAATGCAGTTTACCCACAAAAACAGCGTTAAATGGCTAAGTTTTCAAAATTTTGAAAATTCTAATGGACAGCTAAAGTTTCAGGAAAGTGTACCAATAATTTCCTTTTAATACGAAAGCCAATATAGCGACATTATAAATGTGTTTGTTACGGCAATAATGACAGCACAAAATTATGATGCTGGAAAGTCTAGTACATAAATCATATCAAGGCTTCGCTCATACCACTACTTTTGTTTTAGACACAATAAATCGCGAAGTTTAGCAGGTTGGTTTTTCTGCATCAAAAGTGATGTTTTGTTAAATTTAGTCATTTAAAAAGAAACAGGAAAAGACCCTAACCAATCATAAATTAAAGTAGCTGATAACATTATCAAGGAGAGTGATTCACCTAAATTGATGACAGCTGTTGAAAGCAATCTTATAACACTATAACGCACGGAACCGGTTTTTATCTGACACCAATTTTCGCGGGAAGCGCGCGTTCGTTAGACATCAGAGCAATTTGTTGACTAATAAAACAATGTTGTTGTAAACCCTTCTCAAGAGAAAACGGGCGGGGAATCAGTAACGGTTTGGCTTTCAAATAAATTAAACAACAAACAATAAACGTGTCGAATTAAAATTAAATAATAAACTCTATATGAATTGCTTGGGACCTCTCTCATCCAAACGTCTAGAGACTAATAATGCAACATAATACAAAACAGAAATTTAAAAAATTCCTTTTTTATTTTCCACCGTCTGGCCCACAAATGAACAACAATTGAACCAACCAGGGGGATAGATTACTACTAACCCAGGCAAAATCGACGTCACAAAAATAGCAAGTCATCCTCACAGTCCCAGATCTAGTCACTGACTCCATACGTCCTCCAGACCAGAACTATGGGTATGTCACAATAATATTTTGAAGCATAGAACCAACCTCTGTCTTCCTGAGTTCGGGCTGCCCTCTCAATGATTCGTGAATGCTGAACGGCCTTTAAAGCATCCAGCCAGGCCTGCATGGCCGTGTGAACGTTGGAGGGAAGTTCCTTTCCACGCAGATGCTCCATTTTACCCACCAAAGTTACTACCTAAAACAAGAAAAAACTAAATTGAGGGTCCGGCCCGAAGGGGAGGAAAAACAGAGTTTTTTAGTCTAACAATAAATCCTAGACAAACTAAATGACTACGAATGAAGTAACTGTGCAGTATTTCAGTATACATACTTTCGTATATATATAGATATAGATAGATATAGATTCTTCTTAAGACATAGTCTTACCCGTGCATGTTCTCGATAATAATCAACCAAGAGTCGATCAATTCGAGTAGGATTGGCCGGAAGTCGAGGAATGGGGATCGTATTGGCACTGCTGATCTTCTTACCCAGATTGTTGCGAGCCAAATCGGCCTCTGTCTAAAACAACAACAACAACAGCATACATAGAAGAGAAGAGAGCACTGCAAAACTTAAATAGGAAAAATTGTTGAGTTGAAATCAATGGTTAAAATAACAATAGTAAAAACGTGTGCCTTTCCACTGACAAGGACAATTTAAAATTTACATTTAATCTATTCTTCAAATTTAAGATGTTTTACAATATACAATAAATTTACTTTACTGTACCTTACATTCCATATTAGTAAAAATATTATACTGAAATAAATTCCAGAAGGCTGCTACTAGCCAAAGAAAGATAACCTACGTATATGCTTGCAGTGCTAATATTAGCACGCAGACATAGCTGTCAGCAAACCTACGCGATCAAAACAATCTACACTTGCTTTGCTCAATAACAAAAATAAATTAATAAATAAATATAATGAAACTACGAACCTTTTTTCGCTCTCTTTCCAACTGCTTATACTGTTCACAACATTCTTCAAGTCTCATCTGTAGCTCACATGTTGGCCCTCCACGCCTAAAACGGATAAAGCGATAAAGAGTTACAGTCTAAAGTGATGATTTCATTAGGGACATTGACTTTAAACGATTTAAGGCAATTCATACCTCAAAAAGAAGCTGAACATTTTAAATTTTCTATGGATAAAAGCAGAATTTTGCTTTTAGGACAATTTCAGCAAATCACGGAAGGGAAGAATAGAAATTTTAAGGCTTTCAGCAAACATTTCGAAAATTTCAAAAATATTATGGACCCACTATTGAAGTTCCTCCAACAGCAGGGAGGCGGTCTTTCTCTCACTCCGCTTCCCCGCCATATCAACACCAGGAGAACATATATACTACGTTTACTCTCTATTCTTATCCTACTAAAAAATGTCTCGATGTAGTAGTTTGTACAACTTTTAAACAATGGAACAGCATATATAATTAGACAAGAATACATATACACAAGACAAAAACACGACGTATTACGTATTAATACTTAAAATATTCCTTACCTAAGACGGAGACCAAGCATATGCTGAGGTATGGCTCCTGGAAAGAATGAAACTGGAATCCCTGCAGCGGCGGCGTTCCCACCAGCCGCAGACGGGACGCCGCCTCTCGCTGCGGCAGCGGCTGCGGCAAGTGCGGCGGCTGCCGTCTTTTGCTGATGCTGTTGATGGTGCTGCTGTTGGTAGGAGTAAAGCTCTGGTAGTGTGGCCAGAAGGAATTGGGCGTTGGGATGAAGCATCAGCGGATGATGCGGGTGATGAGAGCCTCCTCCTCCCGCTGTACCGCCATTTCCTGCCGCAGAGCCCGCTGAACCGCCAGCCCCAGGTGGCAGGACGAGGGGGCCTCCGCGGGCAGCTGCCAGGGCAAGCATCTGTTGGGCAGCGCTGATCTGTTGATGGGTGATGTAGGTTTGACCTTTGGTTGGTAGGGCGCCGGAGGCAGCAGCAGCAAGGGCAGCCTGTTGCCACAATGCTGCCTGTTGCTGTTGTTGCTGCTGTTGCTGATGATGGCTAAATTTGCCAGCGGTATCCGCACTCACGGCACAGTTACTGTTCGCAGCAATACCACCAGCAGTCGTCGAAGGCACAAAGTTACAACCCGTAGTGGTGACCACAGGGCCTGAGGCCACGGCAGCTGCCAGAGCATGAGCCGCCGTCAGGGACCCTGGTCGAGCGCCAAACATCTTCGAGTGACCACTGGCCGAACGCTGCTGACCATCACCTCCTGCCGACCACTCCGCGCCCGAGGGGACCGGTGTAGGAGTGGACCCGGTATTGCCACCACCCGATAGTGGTCTTCCCAGTTGGGGCCCGCCAGCGGACTGCTGTTGCCGTAGTCGGGCTCGCTGATGTTGCGCCGTCAGGGCTGCCCCGTAGTAAGCCGCCTGAAAGCTGTTGTTGGGATGCTGCTGATCCGGTAACTGGGCTCCCCAGGTAGCCGCCCTAGGACGCTGAGGCCCCCTACCACCACTAGAAGGAGGGAACCCATTGACACCGAGGCTATAGTCCTGAATGGTAGAATGCTGCTGATGAAAACCGCTGCCGCTACCCCATCCATGCTCACCGCCTGGATTTGGCATCTGACCACCGGTACCATCAGGACCAGGAGGGCCGGTCGGTTGTGGTAGACCAAGACCACCATTGGCTGAACAAATTGACCCGTCATTTGAGCTCCAAGACTGAAAAGCATAACTGCGCAGATGGTCTTCCGGATAGCCTCCGGCGCCGTTCATGGGCGGAGGTGGCATTGAGCTGGCACGATCTTCCCCCAGGATGTGGCTGGGTGGAGGACAGCCTCCAAAGCCAGACTGAGGATACCCGGGCGCCATCATTCCACCCCCACTGGACCCCCAATACCCGCCGGCAGAAGCACCCAGATCAAGCTCGCTCTCACCACCGCTTCCCTCCCCACCCGAGGAATCAGACTTTGACCAAGAATTTCTGAGCGGTCCACCTTCGACATTAGAGCTCCAGACCCACTGCGCACAGGCACTGCTGTCCGGCTGAACCGAGGGACCTAGATGGTTGTCGGGCTCACCCCATCCACCACCACCACCACCACCACCACCACCGTTCATAACCGACTGAAGGGTGCCCTCACCAGCCCAGGTAGGGGAGCGTGCCCGACCAGCAGCCACCAAAGGGCGACTGCTCCACTGAGCCAGTTCCTCTTCGGTGGGGCGACTCCAGACTCCAAACAGGGGGCCCGCACCGCTGGGTCCACTGCCACTGCCCGGAGCACTCCCACTCCCATCAGTGGTGGCACCAATCCCGGAATCCCCACCACCACCAGTGGCTCCATTACAACCATTACTCCAGCCTCCGCCAAGCACAGCAGTCGTAGCCGAAGAGGCAGCAGAAGGATTATCATAAAAGTCTCCAGCGCCGCGACCCAGCAAAGGAATACCAGGAGCGGAATTATCACCGCTCTTCACACCACCACCACCACCATTTGGCAGCAAATTACCCGTCATTGTAATAGCAGCACTGTGAGTATCATGCTGAGGAGGGCCCTCCAGGGACTGCGGAGGGGAGGACCAGATGGAAGCAGAGCTCCTCAGCAGATCAACCTCAGCGGCTGATCGCTGTTGATGAGATTCTGTTCCTATCATACAGGCCGGAGGGATCTGGGGATTAGCGGGAGCTGTACAGGTGGTCTCATAGCTGGAGGCCGCTGTAGAGGACAGGAACCCGTTCACAATGGACGATTTGACAGTCCAGTCCGGCTCGGACCGGAAGGCATTCTCACCCATCAGCGCGCCGTCCATCCCCTCAAACTGTAGGGCGGCCAGCTTTCGGATCAGATCCGAGTCTTCCAGGGCATCATCATCGTTCCCGCCCAGCCAGTCGCCACCGCCACCACCACCTCTACTAGAGGACACCCGTAGCATATCATCAGCAGTAGCAGTAGAGTCGCCTACACTACTGAGCTGTTGCAGCCGGTCCATGATCGGTTTGAAAAAGTGGTGCTGATGTTGTTGCTGCTGTTGTTGCTGTTGTTGTTGTTGTTGTTGTTGATATTGTAGTTGAGCAGAGGAGGACAGATCCTGTCCATTCAGGACGCCAGCAGCAAATACTGGCGGCTGAGCAGCACAACCAGCCTGGTGCTGTGAATATTGGTGCTGCTGCTGCGGCCTCGATGACCCACCGGGCGGCATGTAGGATGTACAGGCAGAGGGAGAGGAGTTGAGGACAGACATCCCTCCGCCTCCGCCCCCAATTCCTGAGGAGGACTCATGACGTCGACCCAGACTCCCATAGGAGACAGAGCTGCGATCCACTGGACTGGTCTCCCCGTCCTCCAACAGGCGACCCAATAAACTCGGTGAACTGAAACAGAAAATTAAAACCATTAAAAATTAAATTAATTAAAATTATTAAATGTGAATTAAGAAATCCTCCTGAGTTTTATTCTTTTTGTAGGGAGACTGACATAGACTCGCCCTATCGATCCATCGAATCCAAATGTGACCGAGCCTGAGGTTTGATTTAATCCAGATAAATTTCGCCTTCTCATTTAATAGAATAAAACTGTATCTGTTAACAGTGCTAATCTTACCAAAATATTCCCATAGCGCTGCGTTTAACCATCCAAAAGTTTAGCAAAGGCTCATTCAAAACACCGTATACGCGAGTAAGCAAAGTAAAGTATGTAACGTATAATAGTAAGATGTCGAAAAAAGGACCGTCGTCACAACGTGTCAGTTAAAAGAGAGTGTAACGTAACAGCTTCCTGGCTAGCACTGCTGTCACAAAAATAAACAAATAAACACTAAGGAAACACTTCTTCCTCAAAGTCAGAGTCAGTCAGTCAGGCTTATTGTTTGCGTTTAACTGAGGAGAGGTGTGTAACAAGCAAGACAAGGCAAGGCAGGCCGGGACAGGTCGTGGCTTTTAGCCACAGCAGCAGGCATATAAGCAAATTAATGTACAAATATAATGTAAACAATTACGTATATATTCACTGAAAAACAGAAATAACGTATATATATATTATACATATAAGTAAACACATACGTATTCTAAAGTTTAAACACGCAAATTTAAAATATATGTGTTGCGAATAAAAATTTACTAAGTTTGCTTGACAATAAAAACATCTGTAGCTTAGGTTTAACTTGAAATAAAGTTATAAAAGAAGTCACAGTTATTATGATCAAGATAAATTATTACACTAAATTTTTCAATAAATCGATATATTGAAGATCGATCAGGGAGACCTACACCTACGACACTATGCTCGCACGTGGCAAGTTGGAATACATGTTCATGTTCTAATACAGTACACCCTATCTTACAACTGGGATGGTCACTTTACTCTGCACCCGAGTATATAGACACCGAAAAGACGAGAGACGGACAACAGCGCTACCACCCCTGGACCGTACCACCACAGGGCACAGGGAGCGCCCATCGAGTCAACGTTGCCTCATCTGGCTTCCTTCCATCGACAACAGACCAGACAGTTCATAGCTGGCTGACTGACTGACTGACTTCACGACAACAAACAACGACAACAGGTGGGTGCTGGTTCACACCTGTCACATCAGGCAACCGTTAATTCTCGCCATTTGTTGGCAGACACGCAGTCCATCTATGCATGATGTTCCATCCATACAAACGCTTAACGTATATACACGCATGCCCTATACCCACCACATCATCACACGACTGTATCAATATATTCGTAAAGTAGAAAAATGTGTTTAACCAATTCCTGCCCTCTAACAAGTAAGACGAAAAAAGCAAAGAAAAATAAGTAACAACATATACGCATATATATATTCCATGTATATACATACATACAAAGAAAAATTTCTGCAATCGAGGGGACTAAAGGGGCTTTGGTGTAATTTTCTATCGTTTCTATCATTCCTATTCTCTATCTCTCTCTCTCAGTGAGCCGGGGCTCTTCCGTACCTGGTACCGAAATTCTTTTCTATTGCAGTTTTCGCTAGCTCGTACCAGTCTACACAGTGTCACTGGAAGCCCCAATAGCCTTCCAACCAGTGCAAAAGTGCAACGAAAAACAACTACCAAAAATTTAACACACACATAATAAACGTACGTACACAGAAGCAAAAAACACACACATACGTATATACGTATACACATACATACAGGTGACTTGTTTTCAAAAATTTTCAATTTCTCAAATTTCAATCAGTTGCAAGCGGGCGCAACCGAGAGCACACTTCAACAAAAATGTGTATATAATTTTTCTTCCAAAAAATTTTACACACATCATTCACATGCTAGCTGCCGGCTGGCACGACTTTTTTCACAGACGACCTACGTAATAGAACTCATCCACAGATACGTATATATAGATATACTCACACATTACACAACACAACTTTTTATTAACTTCTGCTGCCGCGCGTGTAGTTCACAAAGTGGCGTCATATGTTGGTCGTATCTATACGCATTTCAAGCTACTGACTACTAGCACTGTCGCATTAATCCGGTAGCACAGTTACGTATATAACACATTGCAACACATTATATATGTATTCGTTGGTAGGACATCGTTCACGACTGACACTGTATCTTTCTATACTAACATAACAACTAGTTACGTAATCTGTTGCTTCTGCCGACGGGAAGGCCAATGTTTGATGCTGAAGCCGACTGACTGTATTACGTCATAAACATAAATCTAACAAAAATCCAGAACAGACGAAACACGTTGTATATATACGTACGTATATGCGTTTTCAAAAACGTCTATATAAACGTAGTTACACCAGCATATACATACGTTACATTCGTATATGTCACGACTAGGAAGACCTCAACACACGGGGTACACCTCCCTCCAAATAAACCGTAACAAATATAAACCTGTCATAAGCTACGGCATGGCTGGAATGGACCAAGGGCTAAAACCCGAGGATAAGCGGTGCGAGTCCTCCCTCGCTGTCAACATTTTCTGTAATTCCCTGGAATAAGGAACCTAAGTATGTACATACGTACGTCTATGTCGGTTTATTGCTGGTTCTATCTTTCCATAATTGCGGTACCACTGCGGCAAAATCTGTGTTCTGGCGTTATATGTGCCTGATGAAGGATTGGCACTCCCTCCACAGATACAGATGTACGTAGTGAACATTTGAGCGCTGTCACCTCTACCTTCGGGCTGTATATAAATTCGGAGATAACCTTCTGTATGCCATGGTGGAGTTCTCTCCAGGGGTAACCTTACCAACCTCTCCTAACCATAGGTTAACGCGGGGGGTTCTGGGGGGGGGTCCAAGTCCCCCCCCACAACCCGGAAAAGATTACAAGCCCTATCGCCGTCGGGGACAAGGGGTGACGAAAAAATGGACAAGGGGTAACCAAAAAAGCCGGAAAAAATTAGTTTTTACAGTAAAACTTCAAAAAATTTCAGGCTTCACCGGAATTTTTAGCTAAAATGTTTAATTTTTCGGGAAAATCGGGCAAAATTTTGAAATTTTTTCCAAAACTGGAAAATTTTTTGCAAATTTTAGTAAAAACTTGCAAATTTTAAAAAATTAGCGTTTATTTTATGAAAAATTTTACAAATATATTCTTAAAGTATATATATACACGCCCCCTAAAAAGTTTTGTTCAAGGTACATACAAGCTCCCTCAAAATTTTTTAGGGACAAGCCCCCCCAGGACCCGACCCTATGTTAATGTATGCTCCTAACCCTGGCATTTTTTAGGGTTTTGAAAGTGGGGGGGGGCGAAGCCCCCCCCCCCCCCCCAGGGAGGGGGAAGTGGGAGAGGGGGGGCTTCCGAAAAGTGGGAGGGGGAGTCCAAGGTATAAAATACCAAAATTTTTTGCGAAAAATTAGCATTTTTTAGGTAAAAACACAAAAAAATCGCTGTTTTTAAGCTTAAAATTAACTTATAAGTCCATAAATTAGCTAAAAATTGAGAAAATTTTTGAAAATTTGACCTCAAAACCTAATTTTTCGACACTTTTGGGCGACCCCCAAAAAAGTGGGGGAGGGATGAAAGTGGGGGGAGGGATGAAAGTGGGGGGAGGGATGAAAGTGGGGGGGGGCTGCCAAAAATGGAGGGGGCTTTCGAAAAGTGGGGGGGCCCACCCCCCCCCACTAAAAAATGCCAGTAACCAATGCCTTAGTAGCCAAATTTTAGATAAATATACCTAATCAACGCTGTTGATTACTTTATGCATTTCTAACCACACAATAATAAACTGAAAGCCGAGAACGTTGTTATAAATTGAAGTATTGTACAATTTTTGGATCTATATATATATACTGATTTCAACATGAGAAAAACGTGACACCTGCTAAACATACACTCGATAAATTGCTTGTATGAAAAACAGCAAAAAACTATATATATATATATATATACGAACTTAAAAACGTGACTAAGTCAGTGAAATTTTTAAACACTATAAATTTGAGTCCACGTAACATCTGCCAATACTACAGACACACACACTGTGCGTAACTATATAATATACAGTATATACGTACGTATTTTTATTCCAGTTAGATAAAATCACTCATATCACGATCACAGCCATCCTATTTGCAGCTGTAAACTGACTAATTTTAACTAATATAGAACCTATAACTCAGTAAGTACATAAAAAGAAATTTTGAGTGAAAGCTTGGGTAACATTAGTGCAGCTCTGTCAGAGATCTGGGATCTAGGTTTAAATTAACCATGTCATGTTAGGAAAAACTAGCATAGGTATGTTTTGCTTGTGACAAATTTAAAATTAACTATATATTTCGTTTGGTAAGAGGATTCTTAATAACAGTAGTCTATGTGTCATGCTGTATCAGGCATTTATATAGCTTCAGCAATATTTACGTGAATACGTAAGTATATAATATGTATTTTTCAATTCCAATTTATACCTGAGTCTATACCTGATGAGTGGAAGTTAAGAAGAAAGACCAGAAATCATGCCTGGTTAATTCAAATTTTGCGCCTATGGGGGAAAAGGAAAGCTTGAGGGATGAAGGGAAGGAACAGGAAAGATCCAATAAAACTCAATAAATATATAATTAAACAGAAAATTAGCTCAAATCAATTTCGCATAGAACTAACAATAGACAATCAATTGCTCTCAATTAAAAAAGAACTGCTTTGAAAAAATGCGAAACAACCACTAGGCCGAAAAATACGTTATAAGCCAGCTACAAAAATAAACAAGGAGCTGAGACGCTAATAAACTGTATGCGTTGTGTCAAAATTTAAAATTAAACTCTTAAATCACAACAGATAGCCATTCATATCTTACAATCAGACTAGCTAGGCTACGTATGTAGATATATCTAGACGGCTGCAAGAAAGCCTTGAAAAAGCTACCCTTGCCGACCTTGAAAAACAACTTAGCCAAATGAAAGTACGTATATACCTACTGTGTTAAATTTACAATAGAAATTTGCGTTGAAGACGACAGTGCAAGAACGAACTGTTTAGTGCAATCCCTGCACAACGCGTGGCACATGTTGGCAAACCGCGGCTATGTACTATCGTTTATAAAAGCACTTTGCATTTCGCTTGCATATACGAAGACTAGAATTTATTAGATATACGTAACGTAAGCAGTAGTCTTATTTAGTTAAACATACTTTTAACAGAGGGCAAGGTTACTCGATTTATTAAAAAAACCTGTATAATATATAGACTTTCTCTTGCTCTCGACTACGGCAGTACCACGTGCCTCGAAATGTCTCAATTGTAAATATGTATCTAAAACCTATGAGTAAATATAACCATTTTGAACTTTTGCTCTTGACGGTCAAATTATATGCATTTTACAAATCCTAAGATGGAGATGTCAATGAACAATAATCACTGATAATCCGAAATTTTGAATTCATATAAAATTATATATATATAAAATCAACAACAAGCCGAAGATTTCAAACTAAATTTTAGAAACTTAACAATAAACATCACTATAATGCTAAGGACCCATCCAACTGATGGAAACTCTTGAAAAATTCTAAGTACGTAACATTTATCTGTCACTGTTCATCAGCCTGGCCTGCTTTGCCTTGTCGTTATCTTGTAACACACCAATATCACTTTTAAGGTAATTCTTGCAATGAAGGGTAACAAACAGCAGTGATCACCTATGCGACTCAACAAGAGTCAGCAAAGTATATACTCTATGGTCAAAACACATAGAAAAAATAAGTGCATTTATCTCAAATTTCAAAAAATCTAAAAAATGTTAAACCTTAGAAGAACAAACTAAACATACCCATGAAAGGGTGAAAATAGATCCGTAGAATCTGAAGGCACTGAGTCCGGCCGGTCCTCGTCCTGAAAACTGGTCATGGCGTCTTCTGGGGCGGTCGTCGTCCGGGGGGACTCCTCCCCACCACCATAGGAGCCCCCCAAAACGGGGGGCGGCGGGGACGTGGCAACCGAGCCCGATCCCAGGGCTGAGTATTCCTGATGACAGCCACCGCGAGGAAATCCGGGGGTACTGCTGGGACGACCCCCACTTTCTTCGATTCCTCCGCCTCCGCTCTGATGAAGTCTCTGATCCCAGGGGCCGCCGCCAGGGATCCAGGGATTAGGACAGTTACTGAGACAACCGTTGATTACTGCAGCCATCGGACCACAACGGCAATAACTGGTGCAATGGTAATTACTATTTGGTATATCAATATGGTACGACGTCGCAGAAGTACGCTGCACTGATGATGTAGATAAGTCATTCAAAGCTGAAACAAAAGGCAAAAAATCGTTAAATCAAAACACTAACAGATAAAAAGTCAAAGGATAAAAAAATAAAAGGTCCACTACCACTTTGTTCTGAGCTGGATTTCAAACCAAGGCTTCACAGTTCACACTGTAAGCTTCGACTGAAGTCGGGGTGTGCATAAAACCCTACCCGGGACCGTCAACCTGCATCACAAGCTGAGACCCCTACGGTTTCGGTAAAATCGGTAAATAAATTGAAGTTTCGAAACATGGATTCGATTCGTTATGTTGCTAAATAATGATAGTCATGTAGGCCGGGCGGGGCGAGGAAACAAAACTGGACTTAGTATTGTGTGGATGTTACAGCCACGCAAAACTTCATCCAGGAAACCTGGGGGAAAACAGGTTGTTCAGAAAGATTTTGTACAAAAAGTTGTCCTTAAGTTGTAAACCGAGAGCCACTTGCCATGTACTGTGTCAACTAAAGTAGGAAATAGCAAGATTGACGATGGGCTCAGAGCGTTCCATCCAACGCCTGCCCGAAGTAGTGATAAATGAAACATATGACAACTGATAAGCCTATCTCAGCCTCAATATCTAAGCTTAGATAATACTAGATAATATCAGAAATGATATCAACATCTCTCTTTTGAGGAAAAAAAGAAGTGTGATTGTGATACATTTTTAGTTGACTTCACAAATAGAGAACAGGAGCAGCAGAACCTGTCCAGACAGATTTGTTAAAGGATTATATATATACTTGATGCTTCAACCGAAATTACTGCAAAAAAAGATGAGAAAAGACAGACGGTACGTACGTGCTAGATGAAAAAACTCAAAAAACTGTAAAAATGGAACAATCAACCAGAGATGATGAAACAAAAGCCGTTATGATGAGGCTGAAAATACCCGATTAATTACCACTTAAAAAATAAAGTGTGTTATAAAATTAACAAAAACCCTTTGAAACACATTTTATTTATTATTTGAAAGTTGTTCAGTGAAATGCAGACTTTTATGTACAAGTTTTGCCGACACAGACCAGGGGGTTAAAGGGAATTCCTTTGCACTGTTGCAGAGTTCTTATATAGCTTCGCACCATTCCAAGCCTGTCACTGCGAGTATAATTTTTCGTCTGCCTGCCCTGTCGGCACCATTCACGGAATAAAAAAAGTGCTACAAAGTCGACCGACTTATGCACTCCATTAAAATTTAAACACATCTGAGGGGGAAAACATTTACAACAACCTGGACTGAAAAATGGTGGGAAAATATGACTGGTTTTTTGGCCAGCCCAGTGAAGGAAAAAACACGCAGCTCGCAGACGCAGGCACAACAAGGGAAGTCCAAACTAGCACTCACTTAAAAAATTACGTGTTAGATGTACACAAATGCTTTGCAAACAACCACTTTTTGATAAAAAAACTTTCCTACAGAAAAACCCATTTGAACATATGCACAGGAAAGTGTATTAGTACATATCATGCTACTCAGTCAGCCTAGCTTAGCTTAAAGCTTAACCATAGATACATATTGTGCAATCATACTTACACTAGCATATACGTAGGCAGGCTGACACGAGCATACACGGACCCACGTATTCACAAAACAACCATGAAAAAATTTCCAAAGTGGCTGGCACGAGATGACGACTGACTTGCAAGAGAAGTTACCACAAAAAACTGGATCCCCAGGGTCAGAAAAAATTGCACAAAAAGCAACACCCTCCTGTCAAAAGGTTGCTTCACCGATAGGGGCGAAAAAGAAAGAAATAAGTTTTTCACCGTCACAAATAGCAGCTTAAACTCGGAAAAAAGTAGATTTACATCGCTTGCTCAACGAGGAAGCGGCGTTTTCCAACAGAACTTATGATGCAAAATGACGTATGTATGCTAATGCAAGTTAAACAAATTAACAACATAAGCAACTTTTTTGAAACAAAAACCAGCATATTTTGTTTTGTTTAGCGACAAGTCTGGGCTCTGGGGGGCTGCCGGGCCAGGCAAAGCATTGTTAAGACTAACCCTAGAACTAGATTACGTATAAGGTAAAAGAAGACAAGAGGCGCAACCGGATAGCTTATGTTTTGGGAAAAATTGCTTCGTCCGTTCGTACCAGTCAGCGCCGGGAATGGATTGGAAATTTTCAACATCTATATTATTGACTCAAAAAACACCCTTTCCGCAACGTTCAAACCCTTTATGATACGTGGAATTTATTACGTACATTTATTCTGTAAGTAATATATGCGCGTTTTTACTCAGCATCTCTAGAAAACAATGAAACCAGCCAGTGCCAAGCAGTGCCTAATACAGACGGATTATCAAAGAGACTGGTGAAATATATAGAATATATACGTATATATATATATATATATATATATATATATATATATATATATATATATATCATCTTCCTCCGCAAAAAACAGACCAAAAAATAACCATTTACAGCTGATTTTTTCCAGGCCTTTCAGCAGACCGAAAACAAGAACTCCTTACTTTCTCTTTTCAGGGGAAAGGTTTATGAATAAAACATCAACAGGTTCTCATTTTGTCAGATAGTTTTTTACAAAAAATGGTTTCCTTTCTGCTTTCTTCGAAGCAGTGAACACATATATATATATCCTCAATATTACGTAGTTACAGAAAAACATATCGCCAGTCACCATGCCTGTGTAAATATAAACAGATGATTTTAAAGCATGCAATTCAAGCTACAAATGATACATATTTACAATTCCGTTTTCACACAACACTAGAAATTTACTCATTAAAGAGCGTGTATATATATGCTTTTGTGAGGATTTTTTGTAATATATACAAATACCTGGGCTTATTTTAGACAGAAAAGGTGGTGAAAGTGGGGGAGAAGGTGCAAAAGTGAGGAGGCGGGTCAAACAGCATAAAATTGCCAAAATGCAGTAAAAATAGCCTATTTTCTAACTATAGCTAAGCTAAAAAGTCCTCAAAAATTGAGTTTGCGTGCCAAACTAGACGACTTCAGACCAAAAAATTCCGGCCAAGCCGCAAAATTTTTGAAAATTTCGACCAAAAATCCTTAAAATTTGGCATTTTCTGGGCACCTTACAGTGAGTGGGAGGAGGTCGAGTGGAGGACGCCCTCTGTCGCCCTCCACTAAAGTAAACCCAGTATACTCTACTGGGTCTAACGTCAGAAAAACATAACCGAGTGAGCCAAAATGAAGAATACAAATTAAGAAAAGGGAAGAAGTAGACGCAAAATTTTCAATAAGGTGGGAAAGGACCCAGAAGAACTACAAAATTTGTCCCCGTGGTGGCCGAACTCGTGTATAGGCGATTTTCAGGGTGGCTGAACTTTAATCTGAAACCAGTATCCCGATTCAGCCTTTTAAGTACCTAGTTCAGAATAAGCTGAAACGTTAAGCTCAGAACTTTAACGTATTCGGCACTAAGGAAAAGTGGAGTCGAAAACGGATTTCAGAATCGTATATATCATATATTAATACTAAGTAATAACTATGCTTACACGTATATAAGTGAAAATTCTGACTAAAACTCAAAAGTTTGACAGAACCACCACCAGAATAAAAGCCATTACAGCCAACAAACCAAATAGACAGCAAAACACCAGAAGAAACCCACCCCAAAAAGTAAGTATATACTTAGGTCAGACTCAGACTCATACTACAACCAAAAATAAAGCAAACCCTATAGTCTATTTATACAGAAAGAAAGGTTAGGTTAAAAAGATATTAGAATAATACACGTGTCAAAGTGATGATGAAACATGAGACAGTCCAGTTGTAAGAATGTTACGTAATCCCTAATCAAAAGTTGAGTGGCTGGCACCTCCAGTCACTGACAAACTTTTTCACCAAAAACTGCTAAACAAAAGGCTTAACTAGTATGAACTAGAGATCTGTACGTACGCACTGAGAGAGACTAGTGGTCGGAAAAAACTGGGTCAAATTCTAACACTCTACTTGCAAAGTACATTGGACTAAAATATAAGTTGCAACTTACAAGTACACATAGGTTATACAATAGGACACTGCACATGCATACACTATAAGTTTATATATATATTTCTAGTATTTAATCCAAACAAAAGCAGAACAGTGTGAAAAGTTCATCTTAGTCAAGTCACCATCCAAACCTATCTCACCTACATTCTTTCAGTCAAACCATCAAAACAAACAGTCAAATTTAATAGATACTCTACTATACTTCATCTCTCAAAACGAGGCAACCATTAGATTTCCCACTTCCACTCCCCCTCCGCATGCGGCGCGCGCACCACTAAAGTCTGCAAAACAAAGCTTAAATCAAAAGTTGATAACACGATAAGGTCTCAAGGTCATTATCAGTGATAAGCACCGGATGGATATCTTTTCATATTCGGATATCCTCCTATTTTGCGTAACGGATATCAGGATACCCGGTTATCCGCCTATTCCAAACTCAAGTTCTAGAAAATTTTTCTATTTTACAGTTAAACTTTCAATTTTCGGTACGCTGTGAATTTGTATCATATAACCATGGTTTCAAAAATGATTTCAGGGAAAATGTCTTGAAATTTTTGTCCAAAATTTGCTAATTATTCATTACTTTTTCTGAAATGTAGACGAATTTACAGCCAGATATCCGGATATTTTACTCAAATCGGATGCTATCCAGTTATAAAAATTATCTGGATATCCAGTGCCCATCAATAGTCATTATAAGTAGAGTTGGGACCGGTTCCATTAGAACCGGTTGGAACCGAAACCGGAACCGGAACCGGAACCGAACCGGAAGGAATTTTAGAACCGGAACCGGAACCGGAACCGGTAGGATTTGGAACCGGCC
This sequence comes from Trissonchulus latispiculum, assembly GCA_030248195.1. Lineage (NCBI taxonomy): Eukaryota > Metazoa > Nematoda > Enoplea > Enoplida > Ironidae > Trissonchulus > Trissonchulus latispiculum. The sequence goes on from JASAND010012657.1 coordinate 60,494, forward strand.
GGTTCCACTCTTACAAATGGACTTGAACTAATTTTTGCAGGAGTGTAAATTTTGCAAAAGCTGGAATTTGTGGTTGCCATTCAGTGTTGCCATTCATTCATATTATCTTTTTCAAACTAGTGACTGAAATTGAAACTAAAGATCTAGTTTGAACTGAAACTAAACAAATTTAGACCTGAAGGCGAAATATGTAGGATGAGACTGATAATAATTAAGAATTTCAAACTAAACGTGAAATGAAGGTACAATTATTGGCACTGAAACTGAAGCTGAAAGTCCATAGAATAAATTT
>JASAND010012659.1:0-26599 GCA_030248195.1 Trissonchulus latispiculum
TTTTCGCAAGGAGAGCCCACTATGGGTGAGTTACGCCGGGTTATCGATAAATTAGACTCAAGATTAGCAAAGTGTCAACCTGAGGAAGTCATGGATGCGATAACCCCTGTTTATCAGGTAGAGACTAAAAGAGGGGTAAAGCCCGCGCAATTTGACTTTGCTAAAGAATTACAATCCTTGAAAGAATATTTTGAAAAGAAGTTAGAAACCGTGGCGAAACCAGAGGGGCCCCCAGACCTAGGTGCCAGTTCTGTGGGAGGCGGGGCCACGACCCAGACCGGTGTTGGGATAAAAATCCCCAACTGGCCCCAACCTTCTGGAAAAATAAGGGGAATAGGCGTGAACAGGTGGCGGGAGTGGAGGCTTCCTCCGCTCCTACACCTACCCTCCAGGCCACACAAGGTTGTTATACGTACCCTACTACACAGGTGCCGTGTGCCCCTGTTCCAGTATATACGTACGTACAACAGCCTGCTACGCAGCTGTGGCAGCCGGCTCCGGGATATCAGGTTGTGGGGGCGGCGCGCGTGGGGGCGCCGCCCGCCGCCCCGCCCCCGCTGCTGGTCCGGGGGTGGCTGCGGCTTCTGCTCGTGTTGTTGCAAGATCGGAGGGGGGGGGTAGCGGGCCGAAGGGGGCTGTGTTTGTCCCTGGCCTAAACCAACAGCCAGAGGCGTGTCTGTCTGGGGGGGGGCAAGGGGGAGGGGGTGCACCCTGCCGCCCACTCCCTGCCCTAACTCAGCTCAGACAGGCGGGTTAGCTAGCCGGTTGAGGGTATGCCGTATCGAGGCGGCGGTGGCGTCAGCGCAATATTGTGTTATGTTTGTCTTCGCGACAGATGTAGCGGGGGAAGAACCATCGGGCGCACCTCGTAGTGACAGTTGTTTAGCGGGTTTTGCGGTGGGTGTTGACGTTCAATTGGACATGTTATGGGATATTTCGTCTCTCATGTTTCAATATTTCGAAACGATTCAGAAACAGCTAGAACAATTGAGAACACTTACGCATGCGGAGGGAACGGATGTGGGGGGACCCCTACCCCAGGCTGACCCCCGGGCCGACGGTGCCGCTTGCACGGCTGTTGACACATTAACATCGAGTGATTCCTTCGAAAATAACATCATGATTCAAAATTCAAGCAAAAAGGGGGAAAGTTCAAAAGTCCTTACTTTAAAGGGAGAGGGCACTTTCCATTCTGCGTCACTTTACCCTCAAACTTTAACTGAACTTGAGTTGGAGGTAGTCCTGGCGGCAGGAGATAATACCCCGGCTATTATGCTCGAAATTCAAAATACCCGTCTCATGGCAATTATTGACACGGGGGCGTCCATCTCCATCCTCAGCCAGGGCGGCCTAGACCGCCTGCTTCGTGCCGGCGTGGATGTACGGGTTCAGGTTGCGGATTCCATTCAGGCTCGGACCTCAGGGAATGCTCCGTTACGTATTGGAGGTAAAGTACTTTTATCATTTACTTTGGGACCAGTCGCTTTTCAGTGGTATTTTTATCTGGCTCCTGATTTTCACAAAGATATTTTAATTGGAACTGATTTCATGAAAGCGTACAAATGGGATATTTGGCTTTCATCTAATAAAATTTTTATGGATGGATTTACATATTCTCTTATGAAACCAGCGGAGATTCGAGCTGAGTGGGGCCTGGAATCTGAACCCGTATTTACGGCAGTCATGGCTGTCGAGGTGGTGGTTCCCCCGGTCTCCGAAACTTGGGCCTCGGCGCAGGTTTCGGCTAGACTTTCAGTTGAACCTTATATGTTTGAACCATTCGAGTCGTTTGTGCATAATAGCCGGGTTCTTCCCTATGCGGGGGTGGTAATCCCCTCCGAGAGGAAATTTCAATTTCTCCTGGCAAATCCGACTCATGCGCCTGTGACTATCCCAGAAGCAACAGTTGTTGGGGTCATATCCCCGGCACAAGACTATCTCTCTGACATACAAAATTTTTCGAAATCTTGTATTATGACTCTATCGGGGGTACATAAAAACGGCGCAGATAAAGATCTTGTTTTTATTGTTGATGACGTGTTGGGGGTGCCTCCGAGAAAAATCGAGTCGGGGTTAACTTACCATCTACCCTTTGACCCGGTGTGTGAAGACGATATGGGGGTTTTCTCTTTTGCTGAATGGCCAAATTCTGAAACGTCTGAAAATCCTGAAAATTCTGAAATTTCTCCTCCCAATCCTCCTAAAGAGGGGGTAACAATTTGCCAGACTATACAAAGCGAAAATGTCTCGGGACAACTCCCACCACCTACGGTTAAAGAGGGGGTCGTTCCGAGCTTGACAACCTTGGAACGACCTTCTCCCGCCGAGGTGGACGCTGAAGTCGAAGGGGTTCCAGAGCTCACTTCTGCACAGGCCGGAGTGACGGCACCCCCGGAACTTTCGGTGTCCCCGATCTCGGATACCTTAACCGGGGAGGTGACTTGTCCCGGACAACTTCGCGCGTGCTTACTGGGGGAACAAGACCTTTCCCCTTTGGAACCTGAAGTGAAGGCTACACTCCCTTTGGCCCCTGTGCTATTCTCTGATGAAGTAGATGTATGGAAAGAATACTGGGTGGACTGTCAAGACTCTTTATTGGAACCTTCACAAGCTTGTCTCGGGGAGGCACATTTCGAGGACCTGGTAGCCTTGGCTAAAGAGGGGGTCGTCATTCCTGACGACTCCACTTCACAAATTTGGAGATGGGATGATGGTCGGCTACATCCAGAGGGTATTGATGATATCTCGGAACAAACTCAAAAGGAAAGTCAACAACCCGTGATGCCCCAGACGATGTCCGTGCATGCCCCGGAGCATCCTGGGCGCACACGGGTGGTTAATCTCACTACTTTGGAGGCGCAGGAAAAACCCAAGAGAGGATGGGTATGGAGGAAATCCGTGATCCAGCGCAAGATTCATCCCGGGGAAGAAGGATATGAGCCTCGGGTACGGGCCAGTGCTACGGACCAGCGGGTTCCGCGTAATGGGCTAGATCTGGTGGTGTCTCGGAGGGATGCTGTAGACACCGCATCTCTCTCAGCACTAGAAAAACGGGCTTTGATTAATGCGAAAATCAAATTCGAGGATTGCTGCCTGACCCGCCAGAACCAGCGACGCCTTCGATTGATGATCCTGAATTTTCCGGATATCTGGGACGCCGCTGGCGGTGTGGGTAAGACGACAGTTGATTATCATTATATTGAGATTGAACCGGGCAAACGCCCTATCAAGGCCAGGGCATATAAAGTTAACCCGGCTCAGCGTAAGATCATTGACGAAAAGCTCGCTGCCTGGCTGGAACAAGGCCTGATTCAACCTTCAAGAAGCCCTTGGGCCTCCCCCATCATCCTGGTTGCTAAAAAGGATGGGGACTGGCGTCTTTGCGTGGATTACAGGAAGCTCAACTCCGTCACTAAACGAGACTGCTACCCTTTGCCTTACATTACCAGCTTGTTTGAAAGCATCTTGGGCCATTCCATTTTCTCCAAAATGGACCTTGCCTCGGGATTTCATCAGGTCCCTATTTACCCTCCAGATTGTGAAAAAACAGCCTTCATCACCCATTCTGGTCTGTATGAATTTAAGGTGATGCCATTTGGTCTTTGTAATGCCCCTAGCACCTTCCAGAGAATCATTGACCGCATTATGGAAGGGTTTGTGGTTTACATTGATGATGTCTTGGTTACCAGCTCTACCCAATTGGACCATTTGCAAAAGCTTTTGGAGATTTTTCGCCGTTGCTCTCGTGAAAATGTCATTTTGAAAGTCTCTAAGTGTGAGTTCGCCCGTAAACAGATGGCTTTTCTCGGTCATATCCTATCTGAATTTGGTATTGCCACGGACCCAGAAAAGATACGTGTAGTGAAACAGTTTCCAGTACCTCGGAACGTGAAGGATATCCAGAGCTTTTTGGGCCTGGCTGGTTATTACCGACGGTTTGTGCCGAATTTCTCCAAGATTGCCCACCCTTTGACGGCTCTCCTCAAAAAGGACCGCGACTTCATTTGGGATGAAGCCTGCCAACAAGCCTTTGAAATCCTGAAGGAAAAACTCATAACTGCTCCTGTTTTGATTTATCCGGATTTCAAGAAGCCTTTTACTTTGGTGACTGATGCCAGCTATTTTGGGATAGCTGCGGTCCTTCAACAACAGGATGTCCAAGAAAAATTTCACCCGGTTGCTTACGCGGCTAGGGCTCTCCAGCCAGCAGAAAAAAACTATAGTGTCACGGAATTGGAAGCTCTAGCCATATTCTTTGGGATTTCTTACTTTCAACATTATTTGGTTTTGCATGATTTCGATGTTATTACGGACCATCAAGCTTTGGAATACATGTTGGGTGATGCGGCAAAGTCCAAGGCCGCGGCGGGGCGGATAGCTCGTTGGCGGGCCTTTTTGCGTGGTTTTCGCTTCCGGGTTATACAACGCCCTGGAGTCACGAATGGTGCCGCCGACGCGCTGTCCCGCAACCCGCCGCTGTTTGCGGGCTCTTTTGCCGATCACCCTGAAATTCCTGATTTTGTGGGAGCAGTGTTTCAATTCTTTTTGGGTACGCCGGAACTAATTGGAGCAATTATGGATGAAGCCTTGGATGAGGAAGGACCTGAGGACGGCCCGGACGGCCCTCCACCTGCTGCAGCTGCCGCAGGTATCTGGCGTCGTTCTCTGGCCGCTGACCCGTTCACAAAGGCTATCATGGATTATCTCACGACCAAGAAACTTCCTGAGGATAAGAAGTTGGCTCAGTTCATCCGTCAAAATTCAGGTGATTTTGAGATTCGCAATGGCATTTTGTACCGGTACTTTCGGGATCTCTTTAACAAGAAACGGAAAGAAGCTGTCGGCCTGATTGTTGTTCCGGAGGATTGCCGTTCTTATGTCATGGATGAATGTCATCAAGAAATGTTGGGTGGTTGTCATAGTGGTAGAGCCAAGATGCAAGGATGGCTGGCATCAAAATACTACTGGCCATCCATGGGCACAGATATGGGACAATACCTTGCGCGCTGCACGGCATGTGCGGCGTGTAACCCGGGGCCCGCTAAGCCACAAGCTTACTTAAAATTTTTTACCCCGGTTGAAGCTCCGTTTGAGAGGTTGGCCATGGACGTAATGCATGCGCCTACGTCCAAGACAGGTAATAGCAAAATTTTAGTAGTGGTTGATTTTTTGTCTCGGTGGGGGTGGGCTTTTGCTATGCCCAATGAAAAAACTCTCACCATTGCAAAGGTGTTTGCTGAAAATATTCTAGCTGTTCATGGGGCCCCCCGAGAACTCATAACGGATCGGGGTACGCCATTTTGTTCTAGTCTCATGGAAGAACTGTGTAAATTAATGGGGACTAAGAAAGTACGTACTACCGCTTACCACCCCGAGTCAAATGGGGCGTGCGAACGCCTCAACGGTACGCTTAAGGGTTTGCTTAAAAAATGTATGCTAGCTTTCTCTCGGGAGTGGGATCAATTGTTGCCTTGGGTGCTGTTCGCTTATCGGGCGGCCCCACATTCTTCAACCGGGGAATCCCCCTATTATGTGATACATGGGCGGGACCCGCGGTTGTTTTCGGAAAATTTTTTAACTACACCTGACCCTAAGGTTCGTGACTTCCTTCCGACATATCTTGACGAATTGCGAGACCGATTGCGCTATACACGGAGAATTCTGAAGCAGCATATGGAGGCTATCCTCAAAAAGCGGAAGGCCACATATGATGCTAAAGTCAAGATCGTCCAGTACAAAAAAGATATGTTGGTTTGGAAGGATGTCTCCCGAGCCAATATTCCGAAGGGTCAGAGTCGCAAATATTTACCTGTTTTTGAGGGGCCATACCGGGTTCTCAAGGTATTGTCCCCTACGAATTGCCAGATCCAGTCTACTTTACGGAATAATGCCCCTCCGGAAAATATCCACGTAAACCGGTTGAAACCTTTCGTGGCGGAAAATCAGCCCGTCCCATGAGCTTGTGGATATTTTCTGGGTTTTATTTTTATTTTTACTATGTACGTATGTTGTCCCGGCTATATCCGTTTTATGATCTCACCTTTTTGTATTATAATAAAAATGTTTTACTCACCTTCCCTATCTAATTCACTTTTTGTTTTAACATATTTGTCTTAACCTTTTTGTTTGTGTTTATTTTCAGAGGGTTTACGTATTTTTTGTGTTTGCTTGACGGTGGGCACCTTGAGAGGTCTACATCTAGTTATTGTGAGTTTACAATATTTTTGCAAATTTTGAAGTTTCACGGTTATTATCCCGGAATACTTAAAATTGTTCTACCTTAGATTAAAGTTATTCTGGTAAAGTTCTTTTCTCCCTTGATTAAATTGCTTGTGTGCGAAAACAACACTGAATTTTTCTACATTCAAGTTTGGGTTTTTTTTTTTTTTTTTTGTTTTTTTTTCCTTTCCTTTTTAAAATAAATTATTTCTTTTGACCAGTTCCGAAATCTCTTGACTTGATGTTGACACTTTTGCACGTATTTTTCAGGGTGCCAGTGATTTCCTTGGTGTTGGTTATCATCTGGAATAGTTGGAGGTATCTATATACGTATTTTCTTGTACACGCACTTTTATTGTCATTACAGTATCTGTTTATTTACCGGTGGAGTAATATTCCCAAGAGCTTTTAAATTTGTAACTATGCCTAAAGTCTGGAGCAAATTTCAAAATTTTATTGAAGTACCAAAACTTAAATTTGCGAAACCTATTACTCCACCTCCTGAATTGTCGGAACCGGTGCTCCCTAAAAAGTCCGCTCGGCAGCTCCTTCAAGAAACTATAACTGTCTTGGAGGCTCGTCGACAAGCGGAAAAAGAACAGCGGGAACGGCAAGAGAGACAGCGCAAAATGGATCAGCGAATTCTGCGTTGTTTCTATAATGACCCGACAGCTCTACCTTTACCTATGCGAGTAGAGCCGCATTCTACGTTTAATAATACCTCGGAGCGGTTTTTTGTTGAATATAAGTCCTTATTTCACGCGGTTGCAGAAAGGGGGGATAGCGTACCCGTTCCGAGTCGAGTTTCGCCTCGGACGGCAGATAACCCTACGTATGAGGTAGCATATCGGGAGTACGTTTCCCTGTTTCACGTGGCTACTGACATGGAATAATAAGCACTTTTTGTTTTCACATTTGTGTATATGTATATTTCTGAATCTCTTTTTGTTTTAACCTTTGCACTTTTCTTTTAGTATCACTTGGTACCTAGTGGGTGCCCTTGTCAAGACGGTTTGCAATTTGGGTAATCTGGTAGGTTTCCTTTTTCATTTGCTCTTAATTTACTTGAATTCTAAAGTTTTGACTTGCGATGCCAGCGGTTCTTAGTAAATTTCTTCGAATTGAGTACTACGACTCTTCAAATCGTTTGGCTCCAGCGCTTTTCCAGCCCTTGTTAACAGCGGCTAAAGAATTCGGAGTTTCTGCCACGAAATTATACTTACCTCCTAGAACTGAGTATACTGCTTTGGGGCAACGTCATCTTTTTGAGAGAAAGTCTTTATTTTTTCCGGCAGTTGCTGATACTCCGACCCCTACTTCCACAGAAGCTTTGACTTTCCACTATTCTAGTATGGGGGGTTCGGGTGTTCTTGATTTGCTCGAAACACTTCCTCCTCCTATCACTATTCCAGCACGAACTGTTTTGAACCCATCATCACAGACACTGCACTTTGAGTAATTGTGGTTATTTTCTTATTTTATCTATTTATATATACGTATATTGTGTATTCATTTTTGTGTTTTTGTTTCAGTTGGTTTTCTTTTCTCCCTGGTCGATTGGGTTGGGTTTGGCTACGACGCCTTTGTCTCGGAACGGATCATTCCTTCTCAGGTTGTTTTGTTCCGTGCTCTTTTTGTGCTTTAGACTGAGAATAGGGAAAAGGGTTTGCGGCTTCGTAGCATATTTACTTTGTTTTTCAAAATGAGTCAAAAACGGGTCCAATTTTTAGAATCTGAAGCGGGGTCTGAGTCTGCAGGAACAGGCGAGCAAAGTAGTTCTTCGCCGCAAGCAGAGGGAGCTGCGGGGGGTAGTCGTCCGCGGCGGGCGTCTGTGTCAGCAGAGGGAGCTGCGGGGGGCCCACCTCCTGCGGGAGAGGATCGGACTGAGTCTACTCCGTCCGGATCCGCCCGCCGGAGGCCCCGGCTTCCCGTTCTCTCTCCGGAAGAACTTCCTCGCACGTTCTCTCTGGTTTCTTATGATGACATAGCTTCGCGCTGTGTTAATTCCAAGGTTCCGTTCATCTCGTTCCGGGATTCGGCAGATTCTAACCATTTTCAGTCGTATCTTGATATGATCCGGACTTTGCGTCGGATGCAACCTTCGTTGTCGTCTGCGGTCCGTGTCTTGGCTACCATAGGGGCTCTCATTGATGAGCTGCCCACAATCCATCAGAGGGCTTTAGATGCGGGTTTTCTCTGCTGGGACCTGGAGGGACTTTATCAGGAGTTCTGGGGGATTACGGCCCCTGAATCCCTTGCTTTGATTCAGTTAGCTGTGCCCCGTGATTTGCACCGGTTTTACCATGAGCGGGATCATCTGAATCCTCGTGTGCCGTTGGCGGCAAGCTCCAGTATTCAGATTTACGTGATTCCCGTCTACGTCCTGCTGTTCCAGGTTCCTTCTTGGCATTTTTTGCAGGCCCTATTGGCGCCCTTGTTCTTCAACACGACCTACGCTTTGATTGGGTGTACGGTCTTGAACGATATCCGCCGTCTGCTGTCATCTCTAAATATTGACTCCCGGAATTCGGCAGTGGAATTAGGTTATTTGAATCGTCTCATCGCTGACCGGGCACAGGAGAGGGATCTTCAAGAGGCTTTGCCTCTAGGTCCCTGCGCTTGGATGACCGATCATGAAGTCACCCCGCGACCTCCACCAGTGAATCCGTCTCGTGCAGACGCGGGCGTCAGGTGGCAGCAGGAGCATATTCTTCGGTATCCGGCACAGTTCCTGAAACCGAAGAATCCAGGTAGGGGTGGAATGCATCCACTTCCGAATGTCACCGAGCTCGAGTACGGGATCAAAGATGTTCGGGATGTGATTCTGACGGTTCAGGCCTTCATCCATTTCGATCCGGAGTTTGGTCCACAGCAGTTCGTTCAGCTTCGTCGGACGTCCTGCTACTCTCAGAAGGGTAAGCCGGAGACTGTCACAGATTTAGCAAATTTCTATGCAGTCGCCTTTGATCCTCCATTGCCAACAGAACCTGCTGTACCGCTGTGTTTGAGGGAGGGTGCCGCAGGCAAAAAGGACTGGGTCTGGGAGCCGGTGTTGTCAATTCGGTCTTCGCGCCCGCAGACACATCCGGTCCCCGCCCTGACCTGGCTGTCAACGGTACCCTGGTCTGAGAGGGCGGGTCGTGTTGACCCGGCGTTTGTTGGGCCGGAACCGCGACCTAAACCCAATCGGCGTGCTTTTAGAGCGGCTAGGCGTGAGCGGGAAGATAGGAAGGCGGCGTCGCAGGCGGTCGAGCGCCAACGAGTGCCGGATCTTTTGCCATCGGAGAGGAGTCCTGATCCGAAGCGTGTTCGTTGGCAGGGTTCGCAGGAGTCTATCTTGACGACTACAGCTACTGGGCTGTCTACAGAACAGTCCAGGACCACCTATGACCAGATCGTTGACACGCCAACCGTGGTTGAGACTTTAGAGGAGGTGCCTGGGCCTGGTGATGTGGCTGCTGCTTGCCTCCCGGGACCGTCGGGTGTGAACGGGGCTGGTAACCGCCCCAGTTCTACCGATCCGTCCCTGGACGCTCAGGCTATGGACACATCGGGCTATTCCTATTCTATTCAGCCACCGGAAGGGCTTCCAGAGACTCCGGATAAACTGCTTCAAGAAGAATCGGGATTTCTGCCTCCGGCCGATCACTCTTCTCCGGTGGTGGTTGTCTCGGCTGAGTCAGCTGAGGCGGCCCTTGCTGGCGTCGGGGCTCCGTCTGCGGTCTTCTCTGGGTTGGACGGCTCGGAATGCGCCGTATCCCAAGGAGTCACAACGACTGAGCCCTGTTCGGAGTTCACGTTCCGCTCAGTGGGTGGGGTGTCCACATTGCGTCCATCTGTTGTGGGGAGTGGGGGTGGTCAGCTGGGATCGGTGCCGAGCTGGGCGCATCCTCCGCGGGCTCGTTTACCGGCTCCTAGTGCGCCGGTTTTGCAGCCTGTGGGGACGCCCCCGGTTGGACCGGCCCCGCGCCCTGTACAACCCCCCCCCCTCCATGGGCCTTATTGTTTATCCTGATGCTTCGGCAGAAGGTTATCGTGCCTATTACATGGACGCTGTGCTTGTCCGGGGTTTGATCGATACTGTACTGGTTTCGGGTGGGGCTAACTTTCTCTATCCTGTGCAGGGACAGCCGGTGGGTGCAGTGGAGGGAGCCATGCTGCAACAGCCGCAGGCACCTCCAGCTCCTGAGACGCCTGCTGTTCCCTCGCAGTCAACACCTTCTGCTGAGACCGTGAGTGAACGACCTCAGCTTACTGTTGAGACATCGGCCTTACAAACATCTTCGGGCCAAGACTCCCTGCCTCAGCCCTCAGGGCTGATGACTGAACTGTCACGAATTTGGTCTCTCCCGGACCAACCGACTCTTTCTACCCAGCGGCCGGGGTGGCGCGAAGTGTTGCGCACAGCACCACGGCTGGAGGAACCGCTGCCCCGGATTGGCAATTATACGGGTGTCGCCCGTCTTTACTTTTCTGATGCCTTTTGGCAGCGTATTCCCCAGGTGGAGTCGCCGCATCAGCTTGAACTGTTGTCCCAGTACGGGTTCCCGGTGGCTATCCTGACCCAACGGCTTGGGCGGGGTCCCCCGTGGACCGCCTTTGAGGTGGCGTTTCAGGTTATGGCTGAAGGGGACATGCAGGTGGTGGACCTTCTGAAGGTGTTGTTTCCGCGGGAGTTTCCTTCCCCGTTTCCGGAAGGGATGGATCTCTCCTGGGGTCGGGTTCTCTCGACCCCCGGAGAGGCCGGCTCGGAAGTGCCGCGCCCGTCCCGTTCGGTCTCGGTGGGGGCGGCCCCGTGTGATGCGGCGCCTTTGGGGGTTCCTCGGCCTGTGCCTCAACCGAGGACGTCCTCTCGGGTCGAGGCTGTTCAGGGTGAACCCCCGACAATGGAGGTTCCCCCCTACGTCCTGCCGCCTCCGCCTGCGGTCATTTTCAGCGATTCCATTGTTTGGCCGCTTGGCCATATATTGTCGCCTCAATTCAATCGAGTGGTGACTAATTTGACTGTGGTGGGTCCGGGGTCCGCTGTGAGGGGAAACTTGACTCCAGTACCGGTGGATTCTGCGGTGACCTTTCCTTCCGATCCTTTCATGGGTCCGTTTAAGGTTGGTCCCCCTGATCATGGACCGGGGGGTCGCCGCCATTTCCAAGATGGCATGGACTTGTACCAAATTTTCCCGGGTGAGGACCGTTTCGGCCTCCCAGAGGACAGGCTGGCCCCGTCGCCCCCGTTCGCGGGCACACAGACCTTGCCCTCCTACGCGGCGCCGACAATCCAACGCCTGGTGGATGCATCACCGACAGCAGTTCCGTACCGGCCTTGGTCAGATCGCCATTGGCGGGTCGTCCACCTCCCGAATGTGTTGTCACAGTCGGGTCCGCCGGGGGTTAACCCGTACTGGCGAGTAACGTACGATTACTGGATGGAGTGGCTCACAGGCCAGTCTGCGCCTTTTGCGGTTCCAGAAACTGTACTGGACCGCTATTTCCAGCAGATTCGCATGTTATTTCCTGGTGGTGCGCAGGTTAGTCATGAGCCTATCCCGGCACCTCCGGAGCATGCTGAACTGATTTTTCCACCTGAGCGGGCTGATGCCTGGCAGTGCATGATCTCCTTTCCGGCTCTGGCTCGGGATGGGGAGGTGGTTTTTCCGCCGATTATACTCGTGGGGACGGGACCTGTGCAGTCGTTGGCCTCAGTAGCGGCCATAGCGCAGTTCGTCCCTTTCCTACGGGTGTATCCTTCCCTTATGATGTTCCAGCCCTATAAGGAGTCGCTGCAGTACTGGAAGGATAAGTCGGCTCGCTTCGTACATCTTGTGCAGTCGGTTATCCAGGACTGTATCCGTCACCCGGCTATGGCCTCGGATGCGGCCATGCGGTACGGTGCAGTCAGGGCCTTTCAGGGCACGAGCTGTCCGGCTTCTAACATGTACCGGATTGAGGTACTCGACGATGAGGGGAATCCCCAGCCGGAGTATTTGGAAATTTGGGGGTTGTTGTTTCAGGCGTCTGAGCTGGCCTATCAGTTTGCCAAGATTTTTATCTACTTTGGTCTTCTTGAGCCCGGTCGTTATTTGGCTAGTTTGGAGTGTCCCTTCCAGGCAATGGAAGCGGCGAAACACTATGGGAAGGGGTGGTTTGCTCGAGTGGTCCAATACCGCAATATCTGGGAAGCCCCGGAAAATCATATGCGGGCTATGATTATGTTGGAGATCCTTCGGGCAAAGGCTCAGGTGTGTAAGCCATTCGTTGAATGGCTCCGCGCTTCGGGCGTCCGCATTTTAGTCGAAGCCACCACTAACCGCTATTGGGGGATTGGCAAGTCTGCTCCTGTGGCAGAAAGGATGGGGCCTCACGATTACCCCATGCTGGCTAAATTGGGTACTACTGACTACCAAAATTGGATGGGCAAAGTTCTGATGCTCTTGCGGGCCGAGCTTTTCCCCGATCTGGGTGCTCAGGTTCTGTCACTGTGGGAGTATCGGGAGAGGCAGGACCGAAATGCGGCTGCGGAGGCGTATCCGCAGTAAAGGTTGGCGTTGGGGTTTTGTTGTTGTTGTAGGTTATTTTGAACTTCTTTTCTCAAAATTTTGATTGAAAAATTTTTCTAAAGTTTGATTTGGTTTTGGAGGAGTATACCTTTACCCTGATTTCGACTTTGTTTCTTTGTACCTGTGTTGATTTTTCTGTCTAAATTCCTTGTTTTCGTTTTAGATTAAAGTATTTTGCTTCTCACGAGTTAAAATCTATTTAGTCAGTTTCATTTGCAAAATTTTGTTTTCTCGTCTAAATTTCGATCCTCTCTAGATTAAATTTGGCCTTCATTTAGGGCTTGTGTTGGCGGACCGATGGTCCGGAAATTTTCGAAATCAGGCTGTGTCGAGGGTATAGTCCTCTAGGGTGTGCCATCTGGTTCCTGCTGTTTCCTTCTTTTCGTGATACTAACTTTTCATATTTCTTTATCTGAGTTTCTGGCATTTTAAATCTGGAGTACCCGTGGCCGGGCGGTCCGGCTCCTGGCCTGGAAACCGGCTGGGTGCCTGGATAGCCCTGTTTTCTGGGGCTCCTTTGGGTTCTGCAGTTCCAACGGTATTTTTAAGCTCTGAGTCTTCACTGTAATCCGGTTGTTTTTCTTATTGCGGGTTTTATTTTTGACGGATATAGTCGGGATTTGAATTCGGTGCCTTTGTAGTTTGATTTTTGTTTTGCTTGCCATATGTTAATCTTTGTATGCTACTTATCGTTTTCTTGTTTGTTCTAGATTTCGTGTATGTGATTGTTGGACCCCCCTGCCCCCCCTGATGGTCGTGCCGTGGGAGTGTCCCCTGGTTCTGGTTCAGAGGAGGCGCGCTTGTTCGCGTGCGCCGGCTGCCTGGTTCGGCTTGTGTTGGTTGCCTGGATTTTCCTGGCCGGTATGATGTTTGGACTCTGTGGTGGACGGCCTGCGTAATGCCGCGCCTGTTGCCTAGCTTGGTCCTTCTTCACTGTGGTGCCCTTTGCTCTTGTGGGGGCTGGTTTCTGGCCCTTCGTCTATCTTTGGCCTGGTGGCCTGGTTCTGCTTTTGGCTGATCTTCGGCCCTGTTTTCTGGACTTTGTGATGGCCCTATGGCCTCTGACTTTGGTGCTTGTGATTGGCCCCATTTGCTACCTGGGCCCCTTTGGTCTTCTAGCTGGCCGGCAGCCCGGCTGTATGATTTTGAACCAGTTGATGTCCTTTCCTCGCACTCCCACGAACACTGAGCTTCTGGTGCTGTGGTGTACTGTATTTTGTTTATTTTTTGATGTTTGGTTGTTTTTTATACGTTCCATAACATGGCATTTACTTTCGCAGCTTTTAAACTGATACTTTAATTTTGTTGGCCCATATATAGTGCCTTATTTTGTTGTAATCCGTAATCTTTGTGTGCATTTCTGTTTTGTTGCATAATAAATCTCTTTGTATGTTTCTTAGTTAGGATTGTCTTTCGGGTTTGTAGTTAGGCTGAGCTTCGGTGTTGTATTGTTCCCCGTCTTGTGTTGCTCGTTCCGGTGCGGTAATTGTGTCTGTATGTCTGTTGGTTTTGTTGGTTGGGGATAGTTTCCCCCAGTGGGTGATCAGGGGCAGCTGATTAGTTTCGTTTAAAAGGCCTAATAGTTGGTAGTGTGCCCAGTGGCACGAAAAGTCTGCCCGGACACGTGGCAGTGTGTCAACATTTTTATTTTTTGCTTTCTATAACTCTGTTTTAGTCTTTAACATTTAACCTAGGTTGCGCAACCGAAAATTTTAGCATCTAAAATTGGTCTAACCCCTGTACTAATTTCGGTGGACACGCCGCGCCGGGGCGGGCGGCGGCAAGAGGGGGTATTTTGTAGAGTATAGGATAAATGCGTGAGCTAAGCCTAAGTATACGGTAGATATACGGTAGATAAGTTTTAACCTAAATTGAAATGTTTCATGAACAATCAATGTAAAATTATTGTTAGCTAATTTTATAGCTCAATTATGACTCATAGTGATGATCCAGTTCAAAATGGCGGATCAAGTTCAGTTGGGGTGTTAGTTGTGCTGTGGGTAGGTCGTGTATTGTGAATCGCCTCTGCCATTTTGCAACTGTGGGCTGTGTTCAAATGTTCCGTAGTTTGACCCAGTTGTTTTAGTTTTGTACTTAGTTTATTTTGGTATGGCAATAAATAACCTTGGTTAGTGTAGGAATTTGCTATTCATGAGCGAGTCTGCGAGAGCCTAACCGACCAAACAACCACCACATAATTTTATTGATATTCTGGACATCGCACACCTTTGACGAGAACTTGCAAATTACGGTCTGTCAGCTTGTGATTCTAGCACCAGGGTTTTATTCCCTACAAAAGAATTGGATTTTTGGGCCGCAAACAGCCTAAAGTGCGGCCCTGGGCCGCAAACTTCCTAAACTGCGGCCCGTCATCCTTGGCTGCAAATTGCCTAAACTGCGGCCCAATCATCCTTGGCCGCAAACTGCCTAAAATGCGGCCCGAACAGTCTTTGGGCCGCAAACTGCCTAAAATGCGGCCCGAACTGTTTTTGGGCCGCAAAATGCCTAAAATGCGGCCCGAACAGTCTTTGGGCCGCAAACTGCCTAAAATGCGGCCCGAACTGTTTTTGGGCCGCAAAATCCCTAAAATGCGGCCCGAACAGTCTTTGGGCCGCAAACTGCCTAAACTGCGGCCCGAACTGTCTTTGGGCCGCAAACTGCCTAAACTGCGGCCCGAACTGTTTTTGGGCCGCAAACTGCCTAAAATGCGGCCCGAACTGCCTTTGGGCCGCAAACTGCCTAAAATGCGGCCCGAACTGTCTTTGGGCCGCAAACTGCCTAAACTGCGGCCCGAACTGTCTTTGGGCCGCAAACTGCCTAAACTGCGGCCCAAACTGTTTTTGGGCCGCAAACTGCCTAAAATGCGGCCCGAACTGTCTTTGGGCCGCAAACTGCCTAAAATGCGGCCCGAACTGTCTTTGGGCCGCAAACTGCCTAAAATGCGGCCCGAACTGTTTTTGGGCCGCAAACTGCCTAAACCGCGGCCCGAACTGTCTTTGGGCCGCAAACTGCCTAAAATGCGGCCCGAACTGTTTTTGGGCCGCAAAATCCCTAAAATGCGGCCCGAACAGTCTTTGGGCCGCAAACTGCCTAAACTGCGGCCCGAACTGTCTTTGGGCCGCAAACTGCCTAAACTGCGGCCCGAACTGTTTTTGGGCCGCAAACTGCCTAAACTGCGGCCCGAACTGTTTTTGGGCCGCAAACTGCCTAAACTGCGGCCCGAACTGTTTTTGGGCCGCAAACTGCCTAAACTGCGGCCCGAACTGTTTTTGGGCCGCAAACTGCCTAAACTGCGGCCCGAACTGTTTTTGGGCCGCAAACTGCCTAAAATGCGGCCCGAATCATGCAGTTATTAGAAGATAATTCCTGGAATTGGTGATGTAATTTGCTTTGAGTTAAGTAGGAAATGAGTTATAATTGCTTCATTACGTAAGAAGAAAGAAGGCTGCATAGGATGCTATTATTACGTAATCTCAAGCATTCTTTAGACAGCAGAGAAATTCGCGGAATGGTGACGTCAGTATTAGCTAGGGTTGGTTTTTTATATTAAGACTCCTGTTGCATCAATCAGCAAATATTGATTTTAAATGACCGCGCAACAAGCCGAGCAATCGAAATTATGAATTAATTAATGTCTTACAACAAAGATATTTTATTGATCATTTGCTTTAACACATAAACATACAAGTTTTGGGGGGTGAAGGGGGGTTATACTACTTTTGTGCTCAGGAGACAGAAAACAATTGATTCATGATGATAAAGCACAATATCAAAAGCACAGTTCACGGATAAGTTTGGAGGGCATTCAATATTTTGATGTTTTAAAATAAATTGACAGGAGTTTTAAATTTTAAGTTTGAAATAATATAATTTAATATAATGATAATAACGATCATTAATAATAATTAAAAATAGGGTAAAACGGGGTAATAAGAGACAAAAACGTTTTGCATTTTAGAAGATTTCACGAAGATGCAAGATGAAACCTTTCTGTCTGTTTCAATACGTAATCAAATTTTATGATTTATGTATCAAATTGAAGCTTTGTTTGTTCCGAATTTTTTGATGTAGTGTTTATTTTGCTCAAGTAAAAGAATTTTGGAATATGTTAATAAAATTGCAAAATTGCATTTTTTTCGAAAACCGGGTTTCACGGGACACAATCATGGGTATTAAGGGACAGGACTGGATATTAAGGTACAGCATATGATTTGTGTGTATAATTGGCCGCACTGTTTAGCCCACGAACACTCCAGCTAAATAATTAAAATTTGAATAATTTCAATATCAATTCGGGCCGCATTTTATGCAGTTTGCGGCCCAAAAACAGTTCGGGCCGCAGTTTAGGCAGTTTGCGGCCCAAAAACAGTTCGGGCCGCAGTTTAGGCAGTTTGCGGCCCAAAGACAGTTCGGGCCGCAGTTTAGGCAGTTTGCGGCCCAAAGACTGTTTGGGCCGCATTTTAGGCAGTTTGCGGCCCAAAAACAGTTCGGCCGCAGTTTAGGCAGTTTGCGGCCCAAAGACTGTTCGGGCCGCAGTTTAGGCAGTTTGCGGCCCAAAAACAGTTCGGGCCGCAGTTTAGGCAGTTTGCGGCCCAAAGACAGTTCGGGCCGCAGTTTAGGCAGTTTGCGGCCCAAAGACTGTTTGGGCCGCATTTTAGGCAGTTTGCGGCCCAAAAACAGTTCGGCCGCAGTTTAGGCAGTTTGCGGCCCAAAGACTGTTCGGGCCGCAGTTTAGGCAGTTTGCGGCCCAAAAACAGTTCGGGCCGCAGTTTAGGCAGTTTGCGGCCCAAAGACTGTTCGGGCCGCAGTTTAGGCAGTTTGCGGCCCAAAGACAGTTCGGGCCGCATTTTAGGCAGTTTGCGGCCCAAAGACTGTTCGGGCCGCATTTTAGGCATTTTGCGGCCCAAAGACAGTTCGGGCCGCATTTTAGGCATTTTGCGGCCCAAAGACTGTTCGGGCCGCAGTTTAGGCAGTTTGCGGCCCAAAGACAGTTCGGGCCGCATTTTAGGCAGTTTGCGGCCCAAAGACAGTTCGGGCCGCACTTTAGGCAGTTTGCGGCCCAAAGACTGTTCGGGCCGCATTTTAGGCATTTTGCGGCCCAAAGACAGTTCGGGCCGCAGTTTAGGCAGTTTGCGGCCCAAAGACAGTTCGGGCCGCATTTTAGGCAGTTTGCGGCCCAAAGACAGTTCGGGCCGCACTTTAGGCAGTTTGCGGCCCAAAGACTGTTCGGGCCGCATTTTAGGCAGTTTGCGGCCCAAAAACAGTTCGGGCCGCAGTTTAGGCAGTTTGCGGCCCAAAGACAGTTCGGGCCGCAGTTTAGGCAGTTTGCGGCCCAAAAACAGTTCGGGCCGCAGTTTAGGCAGTTTGCGGCCCAAAGACTGTTCGGGCCGCATTTTAGGCAGTTTGCGGCCAAGGACGATTGGGCCGCAGTTTAGGCAATTTGCGGCCAAGGATGACGGGCCGCAGTTTAGGAAGTTTGCGGCCTAGGGCCGCACTTTAGGCTGTTTGCGGCCCAAAATTCAGTTCTAGTGTATTTTGAAAATTTAACATGAGGCCGCATTTTAGGCAATTTGGGCCGGGCCGGGCCGGGCCGGGCCGCAGTTTAGGAAGCACCTCAAGAGGCTTAGCTGTGTTCTGATTGGTGGTTTGAACTGATAAGTTTGCTCCTAGAGCAAACTAGTTTGCTCCAGTTTGATGCTCAGTCCACAAAGCCAAACTGCTCCCAACCCTAGCTAACTGTCAAACTGGGGCAAACTAAAAGTTTGCTCCAGTTTGCCCACGTAAACCGGGCTTAAGCAAATCAGCATGAAAGGGGGGGGCAGAGTATTATATATACATATATATCTAAAGGTATCTTGCTAATGTTTTTGCATCCGCAGTACTACTGACAACCTTTTGGGTCCGCTACAGCCAAATCCGAGAAATTTTACTTTTTGCCATTTGTAAAACTCCACCAGCAGCCAAAGGTCGAGTCGATTACTGGGAGGGTTGACTAATGCTTACTGTGACAATTTGACAATTTGACAATTTGACTCAAATTCACCTATTTGATAGCACATAGTAGAGTAATGAATCCTCCAAAATCTGTGACCAAAATAAACTACTGTGCCTCTATTAATTTGACTATTAATTTTAAATCATGAATATTTTATGCTATAATTGTGATCATTCAGTTTATTAATTCTTAGTTTATAAATTAAGAAAATCTTACTACTG
This sequence comes from Trissonchulus latispiculum, assembly GCA_030248195.1. NCBI lineage: Eukaryota > Metazoa > Nematoda > Enoplea > Enoplida > Ironidae > Trissonchulus > Trissonchulus latispiculum. Next base: position 18,990 of record JASAND010012659.1, read on the forward strand.
GAAATGACACATTTTTCACGGAGGGCCGGATCAACAAATGGTGAAAACAGACTGTAGATATAGGGGAAAATGGATGGAGCTAAAAAGTAAATTTAATATAAAATGTAAAAAGGATAAAGTTCAACATCAGGTCACCCTTATCAACAACGAGAGTTCAGTAAGTTAATAGTAAAGATTGTATGTCATAGCAGAATTGTTTTAGACGGAATTATGTATAATTCCTGACGAAAACAGGAGACCATAGCAGACTGTATTCAACGACGAATTTGTTCACAAGAACAAATTTTAACTAGACAACGAAGTTTTGCCAAAATGTTTCAAATCAAAACAATGTGCAAATGAGTTTCAAACCTAACAGTACTCTAGCTGGGAATGCTAGCTGCTAAAAAGTCAATGTAAATACAAAAAATCGGGAGAAGTCCCGGTATTGCCACCAAGAGTTAACTGGAAGGTCTTCCATAAGGCGGTGTGGGGGCACGCTGATGCAAATATAGGGGATTCTTTATGGTTGGTCGTAGATTGATGGGACCGATTTTATCTGCAACAAAAACTATATCCTCTCCAAGGGAGGGAGAACTTTGATCCATCGTCTGTTCACCTGTCAAGTCTCGTTAGGTGACAAGTGGAAACCATCTTTATCAATAATATTCAGAACTACATCCAACCAGAAGCAAACCGAGGGCCAGTGTACCAGTTCTGATACGTAATCGTCGTACGCTACACCACTTGATCCAAGATATAGTCATTAAACTGGCAAACGTTGGTAGCGGCAACAAAGCAAAACCGGTTGGACAAGACAAAGATGTTGTAATTTCCGTATCGGACGGACGGACTCATCGCCCCAAATCATAACAAATTTAGCAACGTTGACACTGCAACGTTATTACCAAAAGCGGTGGTGTCTTGTCAAAAAACGAGGATTGTTGTCTTGCGATAACTCAAATGTCAGAAAATCTTCCATACGAAAGTACCCGAGGAATGCCTCCTTCAATGTGTTTGATGTAACGTGGTACTGAATCAGACACCGGCAGTATCGTTTTATCAAGAGCACATAATATCAAGAGTACATAATTGACAAGCGTCACACTCTATGCAGTGAAGGCCAAAACTATGCGCGCTATCGGCTGACCCCCCCCCCACGAATTGACCCCCCCCCCCTCTCACACCGCCCCTATATGGGTACATAGTCCCAAACGGGGATCGCTCACTCGCTTAGCATGTTTTCCACATACAAGTGTTAAACATACACGCTTAAACCCCCTCCCCAAATTGGGCCCCTGTTAATTTCAGTGTGTAATTATGCAAAGCAGTGAACGACCCCCGTTTGGACCACGTACCCATATAGGGGCGGTGTGAGAGGGGGTCAATTCGTGGGGGGTCAGCCGATAGCGCGCATAGCATAGTTTTGGCCTTCACTGCATAGAGTGTGACGCTTGTCATACTCTTATCATTATGTACTCTTGATAATCTATATTTCCCTCCGGCGTCTGTCGGGCAAGAGATAAACCAGCGCCACAGATAAGTTTGAGACAAGATTATGCAAATTAGTCATTATCAAACCTATCAACGCTCTAGCTGGAAATACTAGCAACAAAAATTTCCAAAAAAGCTTAAAGTTTATAATTTGGTGATAACACCAGGAGTTGTACAAAGTTCTTTCACTAATTATGTGTACTTCCTAAAATAAAACGAAATTATACATAATTCCGTGCTAAGCACATTTACAGTGACATATCTACGTCAAACTGATTAAAGGTTCCTATTTTAGCCACCTCCGTAAGTTTTATAAATCATAAATCGCCTTCACTAGAATTGGTTAGAACTTATAAGGGACGTTTAAAATCTAAAAAGCTATAAACTGACTGTTCACAATGTAGATTTTGTGTATATATTCGGGCATATTTGAGATACAGATGTCGCAAAGTAGGCCGAAAATGTCCATCATGGGCCTCCATAGGAATCGAAGACTCAGACCCTCCATGTCCATCACCACAACGAGTTCTTCGATAGGTCGCCCAAACTAAAAATAGTGCCTTGATTCCTACATACCCGTGATGAGGTTCACTTTTGGGTAATTTTTTCGACGATCTCCAATTTTGCTCACTACATATTTAGACAGTACAGTGGAATATATCAATGAGTCGGTTAATATATAAAGCTTCAGTAATTTTTTTCTCAAAATAGAGGGGGGGTATAATGCGTTTAACACATGAAATGCGAAAAGGATTAATTGCGAAGTTTGAGCGAAAAATCTCACGAAAATGAAATTGCTCAAATTTAAAATTTTACTGTGGCCTTAGAATTATAGAGAGAGAGAATTATATAGAGAGAATCATTAGAGGCTTTAATAAGTTTAGGCCAGCGGATAGGCTAAAGCAAATTGTTTAGCTCTATTGTACCCAAGCATCTTGAGTTAATGTTAACTTGCTGTGACAGACGGCTACCTGTTCTGAGGCTCTCCGACAGTGGTCCTTCTCTAGCTCGGTGCAGTAGTAGAAGAAGCGGCAGCATTCACTGGATCGGGCTGAATGGAGAAGGCCTAAAACAGTCAACTAAGTCCATTTCATCCCAGTTTGTGACACAAGGAGTTTGTGACACAAGGAACGAGTGAAAATGTGAAAATGCGACGCTTGTCATACTCTTATGTATTATGTACTCAGGCTTTGGCTTTGAGTGAGTCAAAGAAATAAAAAAGGTAAACCATCGGATGAAAAAAGATAAAAAGGCATAAAATAAGCAAATTCCTCCGTAGTCATTAAACCTACTTTCACAAAATTTGACAAATTCAACTCAATGGCATTGGGCACTTTAACACATTGCTGATTTGGTAATTTCAAAAAATTTTCAGGTTTTCAGGGGGCGACCAAGGGGAACCAAAACTTTTGCGATCAAATTCGAAATCAAAAATCGTTTTAGACGTTTCCAGGTAAGGTAAAGGTAAAGTGTAATAAAAATGCTTTTATTATTGTCATAATTGTGGAATTTGTTCAGTAAAACCGTGTTTGGTATCTAAGCAGCCTAAATAGGGAAAATTAAGGCCAAGTTTTAAAAGCTAAAATGTGCCCAGAAGAGAAAAGGGCCAAATTTGGTTAAAAACACTAAAGCAAGGTTCAAGGTCGAAATCAGAGTAATAAGGAATCTTGTATGTGATTGCTGAATGATCTCTGGCCCTGTTTGCCTCATATTCTGCTCATGATGCCAGGTAACTGCTGTAAATAATTAATTGTCCATGATTTGCCGTGCGAACTGTATATTAATGTCTGCCAAGCCAGAATTGTCCTGAAACCGGTCTTACGTTCATTATTTAGGGGTACAACTGTCTAGGTCATAATCTGTTCCTTGGGCCGTTATAGAGGCCATTGAACAGCCCAAACTCCCCTGTTTTCAATATACTGAAAACAAAGGTTAGGAATCGTACGGAAAATCATGCTAACTCACTCTTAGAAGTGTAGAATCGAACCCTGACCTTCCTATGTACGGGAGGGCCTCCTCTAGAGGCCTCCCACCCCACCCGTATGGCCAATAGCGCCTTCCTCGCTTTTGTGGAACAGAAACAGAAAAGAAACGTAGAATTTGCAGAAATGCCAAAGAATTGTCAGTCTCTGCGGATTCGAACCAGAAACCTTACTCTACAGAGCAGTGGGTCGTTATAGAGACCCCCCTCTTCACCCCCGACGCATAATTACTACATCGGTAATTACAAAACAATCATAAGTAATGAATCGTCTTCTAAAACAACAAGAAGTCGTAATTACTACATACGATTACAGTCAATTTTACTTTAAAGTTTCTTTCTTCTTTAAAACCTGAAATATAAAAAAGCGCAAATTAAGTACGAAAAGTCCTAACTAATTCTTACGTATTAGTTTGGTTTTTGTTTCCATTTTAAAGGGAGTTCTAATTCCCCTTTTGGTTCTCCTTTTCTCCTTTTCTGGGCCTTTCATGTCCTCCGACGCCCAGCTGTCTGGAGAGCGAACGGAGCTCCCAGACACCTTACGTGAATGAATTCATTCACACGTTCATTCACGTAAGGTCCCCACGTGACTACAAAAGTAGTCACAGTTGGCCTCTCCAGCACTAGGCTGGAGGAAAGGCCTTGCACTGCTCTAACATATATCTATAGGTACGTAAGTATTATAGAGGGGAATAGCCCCTAAAGGAAATTAATAAAAGAAATGTAAAATTTAGGTACTTAGGTAGTTTTTAGTCGTAGGTAAGATAAAAAATGTTAATTTTAACTTAGGTTTTAGTTGGTTTTTCTTAGGTAGTTAAGTTTAAGGGGAGGTCCCCCCTGGACCTCTCGAAGGGGTCTTTATGTATGTTTTTCTGCGTAATAAAGACCCCTTCTACTGGCCGCTAAGAGGCCTTGAAGTGGCCGCCAAGAGGCCACAACGAGAAGAGGAGGAACTTTTGTTCCTCCTAGGATTTATGGGTTCATACCCCGTCTTTGCAAATACGGAAGCAAAGACGGAGGTAAAAAGGGGGAACCCTTAGTAAAAAGGAAAATAAAAGTTCCCCCTCCCAAAATTAAGGCTAAAAAATAGCCTTCCAAACTTATTCTGCCAATTAGCAAACTCTTGCTAATTGGCCCAAAAAGTCCAGATCTTCATCTTTTTCATTTCTCTCAAATTTCGTTTCCTATTTTCCAGCTTTGGCCTCTTTATTGGGCCTAAGTTGTTTTCGTCTCTGGAAGTGAAACTCCGAGACGTTTGCTTTTCGCATTTGTGGCCATTAGTCTTAAGGGCCCTAAAAATCTCCCAAATCTCGCCACTTGAAGTGTGGCCCGCAAATGTTTGCTTTCCAGATTTATGGCACAGAAGCCATAAATCTAGACTCTTTGGCGGCCCGCGCACGTGGACTACCGTAGGTCACGACTTCGGTAGTCCAATCAAAGGTGATTGCAATGATCGCACCACACGCGCAGCCAATCAGCTGCCTGGGGAGCGAAAGACCGCCCCCAGACAGGGTCTCGACTGAAAATTCGAATTTTCAGTCAGTGCCAGTTGAGTTTTTGCAGAGAGCGGTTGCTCTCCCCCACTCTCCGGATGTTTTCCAAGAGAGGTGTGCCTTGAGCCGTTATATGGAGGCCTTGGCATTAGCACCTCTCTTCCCCCCTTTCCCATAGGACGCACTCTTCTTTTTAGGTTGAGAACACCCTGGCACTTCTAGGCTCGCAAACACCCCTGTGGACCCTTATGCCCTCGAGGCGGTCCACAGGGGCAATTCTGCTGCAAATCCTGGGGACCCTTGTGCCCTCGTGACGGTCCCCAGGACTCGATTTCTGACCCTACCGGGGCCTTAGGGCCCCGATGACAAATGCACACACTTCTGATAACTGGGCCTAATCACCCCGGTTTTAGCATTGATTGTATTTTTTGCACATGCGGAGGGTGTGGGCCTTTCGCCCCACCCTCTGGGGTTATGTTGGGTGTGGGTTTTTAGGTTGGCTTGCGAGTTCCAAGCCCTCGCAAGCCAACCTCAACTATTTTCCAATTTTAGTCCGAAAACGCGCAAGTCTGTTCCCAATTTTAAAACCATTTTTTCTCTCCAAAATCACCACTTTTCGGTGATCTAAAACTTCAAATTTCGGTCCCCGGTTCAGGTCTTCAAAAGCCCATTTTTGCTGTTTTTGCTCATCTCTCACCCAACTGCGAAAATAACCCAATACTCCCAAAATTCGTCAAATATTTGGGGCAACCTAGGTTTTGAGGGGAGGACCCTTCCTGTCCGCCCCAAGCCCGGGAAGTTGAATAACTTCCCGGAATTGCCGCGCAACAGAACGCCCCGTTTTCCCCACAGCCGGCGGCCAGGCCCGCCGGCCATAATTCTCACCGTGCCAATTAAAACTACTCACTGTTTTGTATTTGTGCTCTCTGTAGTTCAGCCGGTCAAAAGAGTAGGATTGTTCCTAAAACTTACTTCAAAAAAACGAATCTTGCACTTATATTTAAATCAGTTAATTATTAAGGCTCTAAATGGGGAAATCCGGCATCCCTGCTAATTTAAACAGTGTTTGGTAGTTTTGTTGTTTTGATAATAATTGCGACAGCAATTATTATCCGGCTTTGGCTTCCAGAACTTCCTCCAAAATTACACACGCAGAATTCACGCAACACACGAGCAATCACCTGGAAATGGCCACGACACGGGCCATTTCCGAACCAGAACGCATGTAGTTAGGTCTTAATTAGATTAATTAGTTTAGGTGGTTATTAGTATGGGAATTAGCCCCATTTAGGCTTTAAGTTATTTTAATTATCAATTTCCGGGTTCCTCATGTAAATACCTTCGCAGAGAAGGTCTTGAGGCCCCGTGATTAACTTTAATTAATGTTTTGTGATTTGTATGCATGATGGGCACTTCATGTAAACTCCTCCCAGTTGGAGGTCTTGTCGCATGTCCGGAATAACTGAAAGAATGATAATAATCGTATGTGTGGGGCTACTCATGTAAATACCTCCAGTTGAGGTCTTGAGACCAGTCCAGTAAAATAATAATTAAAATAACTTAATTAGTAGTTAGGTAGGTAGTTAATTATTAATAAGCATTAGTTTAGGTACGTATCCGGGCCAGAAAAAAAAGAGCCCATGTTCGAATCTTGTATAGTTCGTAGTGGATAACTGTTTGTAGTCTAGTCTTGACAATTGTCCAGTAGTTCAGATTTGGTAGTTGTTTAGAATTGCTGTTAATCTGTAATTCTGGGACCCCGGAGGCCTGCGTAGGTTATCTTTCTTAAGATGTGGAGCCTCTGCAAGGAATGGGTCCAGTCAGTGATAATTAGGTAGGTTGGTCCGTTTAGGTTCAAATTTACGTAAGCTCATTTGCATATTCTGTCCTAGGGCTAGAATTAGGCTGAATACCGTATAATGTGATCAGGTTCGTAGGGAATAGTGTCCTAGCAGTAGCAGACAGTTACCAGGTGTAGTTTAGTGCTGTGTACCCGTAGATTAGAGGGTAACAGTCCCTAGTTTAGTATCCAGTCTCGATTGTAGCCGGTATTGAGCCCTAGGTGTCGGAATTATCAGTATGTGAGTCTCTAGATAACCGTAGCTAGTTTTAAGTTAGTTTAGTTCGATAATAGTCGATTCTAGTCAGTTAGGCAGTGTTGAGCAGTGCAGTCCGTGTTCTATGTCCAGTCCTCTAGTCCAGTCCAGCCTCATTTGCATATCTGGCCGGAAATACCAGAACGGCCAGGAAAAACGTTCAATCTTGTTCGAAAGCACACCAAAACATCCAAAATGTCTGAATTCTGTCTGAAAGCAAAGAACAGTTAACAACACGCACACAAAGCACGTTTTGGGTGTCAAAACCCACACTTGGAAGCCTATTAGTCCGGATAATAGTTGCTGGGGTTTTAACCCCCACCACCGCTGTTTCTAATGGGTTTTAACCCATTTGATTCAGGTTGCCGTCCTGCTCTTTGGTGCCCTGATCAGTCTGTCGCCAGGATCAAACCTTAACCTGTGCATCTAGTTTGGTAGTCAGTGATTGGTGCGGACCAGTATCCTGTTCAGTAGTAATCAGTCGTAGCCAGTGGATCAGCTAGTGGTTCAGTGTCCAGTGTTCTCAGTCAAGCAGTATCAGTCTCAGCCAGTCTTTTGGAATCAATT
>JASAND010012663.1:0-77049 GCA_030248195.1 Trissonchulus latispiculum
ACTTTCAAACCCGTAAGAGAAAGTCGATTTTTTCAAAGTTCATTTTTTCCGGGCAAGTTTGGTATCATTCGAAAGCTCTCGGCCTGGAGATTTCAAAAATGTAAATATTAGCTCTTAATTCCTTCCCGTTAATTAGTTTTGCCTAATTAGCACTTTTCAAAATCCGCAAAGTGCCTTTATAGCTCATATTATGGGGGGCTCTCCGAGCACCCCCATGATACACAAAAAATAAGCTGAGCATTAACCAGTAAAAAACTAAAGGTAAACTTCGGAAACTAACTATAATAATTGAATAGCTTATGCCACTGAACTCATTAATAACTATATATATAATTAATATATAACGAATGTATGAAATATAAAGCAAAATTGTAAAAAAATAATGAAGAATGTGCATATAATTAAAAATATATAACAGAAAATTGCACAATTTTAAAAGCATGTAAACTATATACTACGTATAGAACTACAACCTCAATAGCCTTTCATACGTACTGCCGCTAAAACAGACCACTTTTGTCGAAGGCTGATGGCTAAGAGTGGAGTGTTTTCAGATTCAGAAACTGTATATTATCAGATCAATTCTCGAGAGAGAGAGACAAAATTTTTCGCAACAAGTAAGAATTAAATAATTGACTGATCACCTCCTAACTAAAATTAGTCAACTATCAACTCCTAACTAAAATTAGTCAACTAATCCATTAACATGGCCTATTATTACCACTCTTTGTCTAATGTAATGTGTAGAGTTGTAGACATCTCCTGGGTTGGCAAAATATTCTTCGTTTCCTTGGGAACCGCTAATGAGCCCAACGATAGCAATAAAGAACTAAAACAGTAAAATTTTAAAAAGCACATCTAAAAATTCTAGCCACATAAGACAACTCAAATTACTGCCTTCGAAATTTGGAGAAATCAAAAACAACAGGAAACCATTACTCTTCTATTTTCACTAATTAATAATTAATAATTAAGCTAATTATTAACCTTTGCTAGTGGTGGATGTACATCGAAATGGAACTTCCTCAGGATATACCAGTTGGACATTTTCCCAAAATGCGTTTCATCCCAGCTGAAAATATATATAATTGAAATTGAAATTGAAACCGAAAATTGAAAATTTTGGTCAAAAAATGTCATAAATTTACAAAATTTTGCTAATTGTTGGCCCCGGTCGGTACCGGGGCCAGGCCCCGGTGCATCCCTAGTTAAAAGTGCAAATTAGACACAGGAAAGGATAAGACAGAGTGGAAGTGAATACTTCGTTTTAGAGTAGTTGACACTTGACAGTTCAGAAACATTTTAGAAAACAAAACTTTGATTTTAATAAAAGTATATAATTTAAGGTGTGTAATTGAAATTGGTGTGCATTCAAAACGTCTAAAGTCAAAACGTCTAACTTTCATAACGTCTACCGACGAACTGTCTAACGACAAAACATCTACTGACAAAACGTCTAAATTTCTCCATGTTGTGTGACACGTTCAAAACGTCTAAAATCATTTTCTAAAGAAAGCCAATCAGGTTTAATGTTATTTTGAAGTAAATGTATTTAAAAATAAACTCGACGTGTAGATTATTGTTTTATTTTAGTTGTTAGTTTTAGTGTTTTAGTTGTTTAGTTTTAGTATTAGGTAGTTCAGTAAATAATCAGTGATTAATGGTTTGTCTAATACTGAAGCTATTTCGGAAAATAAGATGCATTTGGGGTACAATCCAAGAACTTCAAATTCAAGATTTGGCAAGACCCTGGCACCCACACCCAAAGTGACCGGTAAGAAAACTGACCCAGACCCACACAAAATAAGCCTAAAATAATCACCAAAAGTTGGGAAAGTTTAGACGTTTTGAACGTGTGACACAATTTTAGAAAAATTAGACGTTTTGTCGGTAGACGTTTCGTCGTTAGACATTTCGTCGGTAGACGTTATGAACGTTAGACGTTTTGAGTTTAGACATTTTGATAAAGTAGTGATTGCTTTTAGAGACATCTAATTTTAACCAGTATATATCACCGATTCATTATTCAGAGTTGGGAATCTATATTCAAAGTTAGCGTATCTACCAAACTGTAGCTGAAGATTTTCTCTTTCTAATGATAACAATAATAACAAGAGTACATAATAGATAAGAGTAAGAAACTCTTACACTACCATGTACAAACCATGTAAGGTATGCTCGGTTCATTAACTCGGGACCCCCCCCCGTAACTTCCGAGGGGGGTCTCACTTTGCACTAATTACACGCTTTCATATAAGCGTGTGTCTGCTCGCTGATTGGCCCATTAGCCTAAGGCTTATCGTAGGTAATTTATTAGTTATTTTAATTAATTAATTATAACTTTAATTAGGTTAATACAATTAAAAAACTAATTCGACAACTTTGTAGCATTTTTTCTGGTCTTTCCAATGATATAAAAATTGTTGCAGATTACATTCCTTCGGATTTTTGTATTATGCAACAATTTTTATATCATTGGAAAGAGCAGAAAAAATGCTACAAAGTTGTCGAATTAGTTTTTTAATTGTATTCACCTAATTAAAGTTATAATTAATTAATTAAAATAACTAATAAATTACCTACGATAAGCCTTAGGCTAATGGGCCAATCAGCGAGCAGACACACGCTTATATGAAAGTGTTAGTGAAACAAAAGTGGGGACCCCCCCCCGGAAGTTACGGGGGGGTCCCGAGTTAATGAACCGAGCATACCTTACATGATTTGTACATACTAGCGTAAGAGTTTCTTACTATCTATTATGTACTCTTGATAATAATAATAATAATAGTAATCTATGAAAGACCTGTTTTTCCACCTGTGTAGCTCAACAAATACTTGACAAAATTTTTCACTTAATCTGGGCTGTTTGATGTACCCCAAAGAAATCACGACCATAGTTGCCTTTGAAAACTTTAATTGCTTTTGAAGCCTTGTTTGGTTCACAGAATTAAAATCCAAAATGGTCTCTTTACGTAGTTACAAACTGTTGTGAAAGGAAACAATAAACCAATTGAAAGGTCAAGTGTCATTTCACTAAACTGCTTCAACACATTTACGTGGCGCAGTATAACTCCCGCCCTGTATACGTATTCTAAAGAAAAGAATATGTCGCAGTCTAAACGCATTTTCCGTCTAATTGCAATTAGACGGAGAATTTCAGTCTAATTGCAATTGGGCTAGTCTAATAGCATGAGACTGAGCGAAATGCTGTTAGACTGAAAATTTTCAGTCTAATTGCAATTAGACGTACTATTGTTCGTCTAATTGCAATTGGGCGAACAGAGCCTCGTCTAATTGCATTTTGATGTAAAATGTTTTGGTTAATGTATGAGAACAGCCCTTCACTGTAACTGTATACGGAGAAGGGCACGGGCACTTTCCCATTATCCCCCCCATAGCTTCGTAGAAGTACTGAAGATGCACACTTTGAGTTGAAACTTGGTAGGGGTACGTTTTCGGACCTGCTGATTTCAAAAACGCAAAAATTTTAAACTTTTCAAAAAAATTTTAAAAATTTTAAAATTTTAGTTTGGTAAGGGGGGACCAAGAGGAACCGAAAAATTTTTTGTCTTCGATTTTGCTGAAAAGATGTATATAAGGGTTTTCGGGGTCGTAGAACACGAATCTGAAATCCGTTTTTCGATCCGGCTTTTTGTTAGCTCAATATAAGCTAAAGTTCTAAGCTTAAGATGTAAGCTTAACCTGAGCTAACGAAAAGCTGGATCGAAAAACGGATTTCAGATTCGTGTTCTACGACCCCGAAAACCCTTATATACATCTTTTCAGCAAAATCGAAGACAAAAAATTTTTCGGTTCCTCTTGGTCCCCCCTTACCAAACTAAAATTTTAAAAATTTTAAAATTTTTTTAAAAGTTTAAAATTTTTGCATTTTTGAAATCAGCAGGTCCGAAAACGTACCCCTACCAAGTTTCAACTCAATCCGTCAAAGTGTGCATCTTCAGTACTTCTACGAAGCTATGGGGGGGGGGGATAATGGGAAAGACCCAGGGCACGTAAAATCGAAAAGATATTTTAAGAATAGCTTTAAAAACATTCGTAGAAAAACTTTCCGTTTAGATATTGAAAACTTGAAGACTTTAGTGCACACATCTATATACAATTTACTTTTAATTTCAAGAAATCCAACCAAAAGCTTAAAATTTTCAAACCTTGACCAATCGAACTTTAATCTGGATTGCAAGTATTGAGCACCGGGGAGGAAATAATTTTAACAAAAACATCCACTTTATTGCATAAAAGGATTGGTTTTGTGGGGATTTGCAGTAATTTATGAATTACTGTTACCGTTTTGAAAAAATGTTATATACTGTTACTTTATTTTAACCCATTTTTTAGTTTGAGGGTTTCTATGCATTAATAAAAGTGTTCATGTAATATAAAAAATATTGTAAAAATTGTATAAAAACTTGAGATCCACGTATATATTAGTACGACTGTCTAAATTTGAAAATTTTAAGCTTTTGAAAGTCTTCACATTCTAATAAATTGTAGATAATTTCTACTATGTTTTCAAAATCCTTTGGAGTATCCTTTAAATCCTTTAAAGTTTTCACGTTTTCAATGTCTAAACGAAAAGTAATTCTATTATGCTTTCAAAGCTATTCTTAATGACGTAATATTTTTTTCGACTTTCTGTGCCCTTCTCCGTATACAATTACAGTGAAGCGCTGTTCTTATGCATTAAACAAAACATTTTATATCAAAATGCAATTAGACGAGACACTGTTCGCCCAATTGCAATTAGACGAACAATAGTACGTCTAATTGCAATTAGACTGAAAATTTTCAGTCTAACAGCATTTCGCTCAGTCTCATGCTATTAGACTAGCCCAATTGCAATTAGACTGAAATTCTCCGTCTAATTGCAATTGGACGGAAAATGCTTTTAGACTGCGACAAATATACTCTCTCATGTAACGTTCAATCCAAGAGCTCGTGGTTTGAACGTTCAAACTAGAGGTCTGCAAGAACTTGCTTCTGTAACGCGACATATGTATATATACATCACAAAAAATAGCGGACTCTTTTAAACAAAATTCTCTCACTACAGTTTCAGTTCGATTTAAAATCTGCCTAGTGCCTAGACCGTCAAAATATCGAGGTCTAATTTATATAGGCTTAGCTTCCTTCACGTCACATCAGAACTTATGAGAGGACATTTCTTGAAAGGTCCCCCAAAATTCCGAAGAGATTTTTGGAGGTTGGGGCAAAAATCTTTTTAAAATATTATTAAAGCTATTTTTCGAGCACATGCACTGTAATAGTTGCTTTTTATCACAAAATTTGGGAGATTTAGTGGTCAAAATGGCAAAAATTCAGCAAAAATCTACGGTACAGATAACAATGTTTGGAAAATTTGATCTTCTGAGCGTATTTTCCAGGGTATACATAAGTTGGTAACCAAAGGGGCACCCTCTGGTCTGGGGTGACAGACGCATTGCTGGGAAGAGTCGCTTATGGAGGCCTCAGCCCCTAGCATAAGCCCGGCCATCAGAATCTGTCACTAACCGGATTACAAACCACCAACCTTATGATTACAACAACCTCAGTCTTACCGAGTGTGAAGATATCGTGCAGTTAAGATAGAAATTGTGTGAAGTTAGCACGCACTCTTAAATTGTAGGTTTGTATTGAAATTATTCAAAATAACAAACGCTCAGTGTTTTCGCAGGTTTTGTCTAAATTCATCGGTACTTTAGCTAATTCATCAAGTTAGTTCACGCTTGAATAGTTAGTTGGGGTCGAGACTCGAGACGAATTGTAGTTTGGTCGGGGATGTTTAGGTTTCGCGTGCGAATTTTGGGGAGTTGAAGTTTAGTAGGTTTTGGGCGTAGCGTTTGTTCTAGGCTTTGTTTCGTAACTTTCTTGGACTATTTTATACATTCAGTGGCGCTACAAATTTATTGTACTTTACATTCGAAATTAATGTATATATTATTTGTCGGCTTGATGGTCACTTTGTGAGTCTTGTCTAGTTCATTCGTGAATTTGGCACCAAATCCGTGTATTGTTAATTATCTTTCTAAGTAGACTTAGGGCTTTATTCCACTGGCATCGCACATCACGTAGTTACCTGTGATCTTAAGTCTCGTCCTAAATTATAGGCAGACAATTAGTTTTATTAAAGTAATTTTGTACAGTTTACTAACAGCAATAGAGTCAAACTTCACACGAGGTTGTAGAAACGGGCTGTGAGATGCTATTAAGGCCAAAATCTCGGAGGAGATCCCGCTTAGCGTTGTTAAGCGTGTGTTTATATATATATGCAAGGAACCTGAAATGCATTTGATTGGCTACTTAACTACCGTAATCTTTATAAGTTCATTTCAGCTTTCTCGCATCTAAATACACGCTTAACAAAGCTAAGCAGGACACTCTCCGATATCTCGGGTGGGGTTTCCTTATACACGTAAATTTAACATAAGGTAGGCGATTAGTCAATCAGATGTGTTTTAGTTCAAGAGCATATAAACACATAATGAACAATTTGTAAGTGGGACCCTTTCCGAGATTTCGGCCTTAATGTGCCGAGCATCTTGCAGCTCGTTTCTATTAGGAAGAGCTGAGTGTCTTACTCTTCCTATTATAAACTCTTGGTCTTACCAAACACTGTTCGGCAGATCAATCCTATAGAGTCTGGTTCCGAAGGCAAGTACGGTAAATAGAGCCGCTAAAATCCATATTCGAAATCCACTATGCTCCTCTGAATTGACAGCCATTTAACACAGGAACTAACTTCTCCAGAATTTGCAAAAATCGGAGAGTAATAAAATTTAATCAAATTCATGGTCCTTCATGTGTAATGGCATCTGAAACGTTATGGCGATTCCATATGCTGCATGTAAATACATAGGTCATTAAGTACATACTAAAAATAATGTAGAGCCTCTAATAGCGCAGTGGTTTCTTACTACGCTATAAGTGGAAGCAAGAGTATTAAAGTCTTAAGCTAGCATGTAGAAATCATGATAGGTATGCTCGGTTCATTAACTCGGGGACCCCCCCCGCCCCCGTAACTTCCGGTGGGGGGCCCACTTAGCACTAATTACACGCTTTCATATAAGCGTCTGTCGGCTCGCTGATTGGCACATTAGCCTAAGGCTTACATTAAGTCATTTATTTGTTATTTTAATTAATTAATTAATTAATTATAACTTTAATTGGGTTAATGCAATTAAAAAACTAATTCGACAACTTTGTAGCATTTTCTGCTCTTTCTAATGATATAAAAATTGTTGCAGATTATATTCCTACGAATTTTTGTATTGTTGTATTCCAATCAGCGAGAGCAGACAGACGTTTATGTGAAAGCGTGTAATTAGTGCTAAGTGGATAGCCCATACCTAGCATGATTTCTACATGCTAGCTTAAGGTGCTGGTATCGCTTTGTGTAAATTTGATCCTGTAGGCTTTAATTCTTTATGAAAGTGGATGAAACTTTCCAAATATACTATTTCGGTGCTCTTTAACATTCTAGGACCAGTCCCGCATTTTTAGGTGCAAAGATAAGAAATTTTTGGTTTTTGCCATTATTCTCTCAGTACATAGTCGAGACACCGGATTGGTTGGTATGGCTGGATAGAGGGCACAGAAATGAACATTTTTGCTTTTACAACTTTTGAGCTATCTCTAGTGGTTAAGTCAGTATAAGCAAAAAACGGTTTTTGGGGTCCAAAAATGGGCGTTTTCGAGAAAGTCAGTTTTTTCAAAATTACTGCCAAATCATATGGACAATTTTGGTTTATTTATACTCGATCGATACACAGTCTCATTGCACATTTTATCAGTGCCTATTAGCCGGAGTTTGTTGCTCTAAGCTAGAGATTTGGCAGAAAAACGATTTTGGCAAAACTGCGATTATTTTGTTTTGAACATCGATTTCTCAAAAACTACCCAATCGATTCGCATGATTTTTGGCAGGATGGGAATTCGCACTATTGCGGAGGGACATTTTTCTTGGTTTGAGCTAAAACTTCTCCAGTCGCGAAAAAACTCAATGCAAAGTTGCGAAATTTTGTGTCACCGCACATTTAATAGATTTTCTTGACCGTTAAGACCTGCTGAGCCAAATCCAAAAAGATGTCCCTCGGCCCACATGTCCTTTATAGGACAGCACAAGAAAAAGTTTCGGCCGATTCCACAGTTTTGAGAAATCGATGTTCAAAAATTTTTGGTCTGTATTCTGCCTGTAAGATGTTGGTATGTCAGACAATTTTTGCTATTTTTTGCCAATTTTGCTAGTTTCCTACTCTTATGAGAATCTACATATTATAAGCTTTAAAATGATGTATAAAGCTCTTTCCAACTCGCAAAATTGCGAAAGTTATAGCGTTTCAAAATATACCCACAAAAGCACTGCACAAAAGGATACCAGCACCTTAAGAGATTTTGTACATACACTCTTGGTGGAAGATCATGTCAAGTCTAGACCTAGAGCTTACAAAAATAAGCTCTAGCACCCATTTCACATCCCTCCTGGGCAATTTACCGATATTGTCAAGGAGTGGCCGCCCGTCAGATGGAGCTACCACAGAACCTCCATTACGGTGGACGTAATGGAGGTAGTGATGTTTCAGTCACTGAAACTGAAACTATTTTGAGAAGAGACCTGAAACTAAAACTTTTTAGGCAGCCGACTGAAACTGAAACTAATTTGGGTAAAAAATTGAAACTCGGACTGAAACTAGTTTCAGTCTTTCCTTAAAATTTGAAATTTTGAAGGTTTTGAGCTTCGATTCTGTTAATATTGCAGCAGGAGAGATTGAGTAAACATCTAACTCAAAAGGCTGGAAACCGTTTTTTTAAAGTGAAGTGAAACTGAAACTCAGACTGAAACTTAAACTGGAACTGAAACTATTTGGGCCCAAAGGATAACGTGGGGGGGGAATGGGGGGGTGCAGACCCCCCCAGACCGACAAAAAACGGGTAGACCCCCTCGGCGAAAAGGAAAAAAGGGTTAACCCTCTCGTCCAGAAGGGAAAAAAGGGTAGACCCCCTCTGGGATTTTTATCAAAAATTGCCCATTTTCTAGCAAAGTTTAGCGATTTTTTCAAAAAAATTTCTTAAAAATCGCTGAAAATCTTCATTTATTACTAATTATTGGCCAAAAATGTTACAAATTTGCAATTTTTGAAAAATTTTGGGGTAGACCCCCTTAAAATTTTGCAATTTTTCAAGGGTAGACCCTTCGCCAGAGTCGGGGTAGACCCCCCCAGAATTGGACTCCGTGTTGATCTATGGGCAAGCCGACTGAAACTGAAATTATTTCGTACCACCGACTGAAACTGAAACTAGAATCGGCTACTCAAACAACACTAAATGGAGGTCCTGATAGCCTTCCCTCAAAAATGCATACGTTCTAAGCTGGCACTATCCCTAACCAGAGTACCGACTGGGATGAGTGACTGTAAAAACTCCCCTCCAGCTCTGACGTTACCCAGTTTAATTGCTTTATGAAAAGGGTCGAATTAATTTAATCCGTTTAACTCTGCTTAGTTTTCATGAAAAGGACCTTAATCCAGACAGCAGCGAGTGGGCCTGCACGTCAAGCTACGAATTAGAGCGGTCACATACGCTCACTACGAACCTGATTTTAACCGAAACGGGATTTCCCCAATAAACTAGTCTACTCAAGACTAAATCTTATCGTACAGGATATTTCTGTTGCTATGCAGCAGGCTAGTTTCGAAATGGCCTTGTCTACTGCAAGCCAACACATAACCCCAAAATCTTCGACTAGCTTTCACTCGGTAACCATCACCAAGAGTACATAATGATAAGAGTGCTCTACTACGGTTTCTGTGCTATCAGGCAGAAATCACCCAAATGGGTCCATAGTGACCTCTCAACTAGTCATACAGACTTGCCATTGTGCTAATCAAACTAAACAAACAAAAAAGGAATTAAGCAGCCCACTCTACACATTTCAAGAAAGTCTCAATCCAACACCTAACCCACTATAAAAACCAGCACCAAGTTCAAGCTTTTTAATCAAATTCAAATAGTTGCTGAAAAAACACAAAATATCAACTAAACATTGAGTGTACAGCAACAGTATGCACAGTACATATATTATCAACAATAGGGCTCAAGCTGGCACGGTCACAGACAGAGTACAGTACAGTATGAGTACATCCACAAATAATTTCTACAAAAATTAATTCGAATCTTGAAAAATTTAATTCCAGTCAGCCTAGCCAAGACCTGTTACCAATAACTTTCTACATACTGTGAAAAAGCAAGGTTGAAATCCGCTTTGAAAGAGTGAAAATAGTGTCCAAAGAGCTGACTGCTATACAGTCCGAGGCTCTACATTTTATAGTTTCTGAGTTCACACGTTTACTGTTGGCATTCGACAACCGCGACTTGGAAATAATTATCTAGGAGGCAAAGCATGCCTCCAACATTTGGGAGGTTGTTGGTGTTGTTGTTGCCGTTGGAAACTATATATAAAAAACCAATTCAAGAAAAAACCAACCAGAAATTACGCCTTTATTCAGAGGAGGGAGGGGTTTGCGTGGGGGCTTAGGAAACACCACTTTTAACCATTAATTAAAAACACTAACAATTAGTCAACAGCAGACAAAGATGACAAAACATAAGAAAAGTTTCAGCCATTACAGTAGGATAGAATGAAACAATTCAATTACCATTTGACAACGAAACCGACTTCACAGATCCAAAAAACTTGGAAATACCACAATACGCAATCCATCAAAAACTGTGTGCCTTTTTCGCTCACGAGTTAGAAGAGTAGAGTTAAAATTTATTAACTCGTTTAACTCTGCAGGCGAGTTAAATTCAACTGAGTAGCTCACTTAATCCTGTGCGCAAAAAGGATTGAGTTAATTTTTGCCCTGTTAACCAGTCTAACTCGCTCCACGAAAAGGCCCTTACAAAGAATGAATTTATAGGAGGAGCTAGGCTTACAGCTGAGTAAGCTCTTATCAAACGAAAAAGCGTTAAGAGCTTACCTCCAATCAAGCACAAAGCAAGCAACTAATTAAAACCTCTAATCTATCCAAAATCATCCCACCCCAATACAATTCAAGCTCTCAGAAACGCCTCCAAAACTATTCTTCTATTTAACCATAGACAATTAATGAAAGAAAGTTGCACACCATCAAGTGTCTGAAAAACATCCGACTGTTGGTGGGATTAGAACCAAGGATCTGCGGTTTCTGTGCAGAGGCGCTCTAACCAGCTAAGCCACAAAAGCTTCAGTGTAGAATGAGGCTTAAAACCGGAATTCGAATCCAATGTGTGTTACATTCTGAATTTAGGGGAAGCAGAAACACACAGGATAAGATTTTGAAAATACCCAAAAATGGTACTTCTTGCTAGCTATCCTCAAAACTTTGTACCCTCCATCCCAAAGAGTCATTCAAAGCTAAGTCTCGGGAGTAGATATGTCCGCCTCGAGAAAACTTTCGATAGAGAGGTCAAATTCAGAAAAGCTAAAGCAATAATGACCAGGCTAATACGTAATTAATGAATGTTAGGTAAAAAAGGAAACAAATTTTTTTGCGCTAGCAGTAAATATCATATACTATTACAGTACAAACAGCACAAACAACACAGCACATTATAGCAATTCCAATAATGTTGTAAAAGATTATTCTGATTTCTGCGCTTCGCTTACCTAAGTACGTATGTTAAAGTTACGGTTAAGTTTTACAAGAAAATTGTGGACAATTTTATGGTTAATTTTTACAAGTTTTATGCTTAAGTTTTACGAGAAATTTTGGAGCTTAAAGCTTAAATTTTTAATTAAATCTAATTATCAGTTTACAATGCAGCCAAATTAAACAATCCCATATGGATTCAGCATACAGTGAGTACGTATATACAGCATCCATTCATAAAATACACAAATCACACTAGCATAAACATTAGCGAAAATCTATCGCAGAATGGGCATACAGCGGACGTGTATATACAGAACTGCAAAAACAAGTTTCAAAAATACGTACCTATAATAAAGTGCAGTACAAACATTCAACATCAGCACAGAAAGAAAGACGAAGAAAAAGATACGACTAAATTGTGCGTGCACAAAAAATTGACAAAGATCTACATCAAGTATATAAACTTTATTAACCTAGTGTTGTAAGAAATTAAATTGTCACTTCATCACCTGAGATCCAAAAATCGGCCTCGAGTGGGATTCGAACCCACGACTTCCGGATTAACACTCTGATCGCTCAGCCAACTGAACTACCGACCGAGGCTACAGCTAGAAGGAATTCGTGTTTGAGTCGGTAAAGAAATATGCAAATTAGGTAGGTTCACAAAATTCTGGCTCAGTTCACATTATGAGTGATCTGCTTTTTCACCAGACTTGTCTGTAATTAGTTTCAGCATAAACAACATACAACTATAGTGAATATTTAATATTTATCTGAAATTATCGCAAAATCTGAAATTTCCTGACAATTTCTGACAATTTTCAAAATTTATATTTTGGATTCCTTAACGTCCAAGTCCTGTTGCATCTATACGCAGAGCACAAAAAGCTAATACCCCCCACTTTCACAAACATTTCAGGACCAATCTTAATTCTATCCATTTTAAAAAGTGATGGAGTTTAGCCCCTCGACTCCAATCTTTTGTTACAAAATGAAATTACCCACCACAGCGACTATCGTAGCAAATCTTGCCAAAAAACTTTCACCTGCAGAGCTAATTTTATACGAAAATGCGAGATCCCAAAAACCAATACACTCGCACACCATCTGCCTCCACAAAGTTGTCGCAGCAGATATTTCAAAAACTTTTTTGGCTGCCTCCTCTCCACTTATTATTTTTTCCTGGCTACGCTAATGTGTATGTACCATATTATTATTTATATTTATAGGATTATAATATTTATTTAAACCAACTCAGGGACAGGGGAGGTGTGTGCTTGTACCACAGACAGGAAAGAAGGACTAAAAGTACGCCACCACAACAAAATTATTACCAGCCTCGAAAACATTAGCAAAACCATCTCGAAATCAGCTAGAAAAACGTCTCTTTGCAGTCACATGAACAATGCAACATTTACGTGCAAATTTTAGTTCCCCTCCCCCCCCCCCCAGTTTGTTGCAAGCATACTTTCAGCCAGTCAAACATCAAGACAGGTTGACAGACATCAACAACAACAACAACAACAACAACATCTGAATACACAGTAACTATGATAATTATGAATTCCTATCTATACTATTGATGTGCGCACTGTACACGCTGTCCGTGAGGCCCCGGGCCCCCGTCTTCATCGTCGCTTTCATCGTAGGCTTCACGACGACCGCCTAAAAACAAGAAACATAAAGCTGATGCCAACATACGAAAACTAAGGCAGAAGAAAATGAAGTAAACGCGGCAAAGGCAAATCAGATCGACCCTGGCCCAACTACGCTGCAATGGACACTCCAGAATTCTTGGCCAGTACAGACACCGAATCGGCATCTCTGACTCCCCCCAATGCCCCCCTATGCGGGCACGAATCGGAAGATCTGCAGCATCTGTTCATAGATTGCCCAGCGCACGCAATCCCCCGGGCCAGGCATCTGGGAACCAACCCTACGTTGGCGGTCCTTACGGAGGCCCCCCTTGCAGTGGTGGATTTCCTGCGGGGAATAGGCCGCCTCTGAGGTGGTCTATATCATATTGGTCCGCCAGATGATCCAGGAAATAACAACAACAACAAGTAAACGCGGGCTGGCAGGCGGACCCGTGAAAGGATTATAAGGTATTAGCAAAAAAATCAGTAAAAAAACGTCTGCCCTTTACGCAACCGTCTGGAAAACTCTCGAGTTCCCCCCGCCCGATAACTTTGAAAATAATATTTGAAATGACCAGTATAACACATACATACATATTATAAAATTGAAAAGATTGCGTAAAGTTTAGAGATTATTTTGAAATCGTTTGAGATTTTTCCTAAAATAGCCTACACTAACTGTTTATAGCCCATAAGCATTTATAGCCTTAGAATTAGTTTAAATTTGCACATTAGTGGCACTCTTTTGCCTCTAGGAAAAGATTATAAATTAGCAAATTAGAAAGTTAAATAAAAGCAAATTAAATTAGAAAGTAAAAAATCGAAAATAAACTAGCATTTTCAGCAATATTTTTCCCAGAAAAATCCAACCCTGGTAGGTAAGACATGTTTGACGTAGAAAGGAAACATAAACAACCTAAAAATAACCAAAAAAGTATTACCATACCCTCCCACCTCCACCGCTTGTAACAAAAATTTCACATTTTTAATAGAATTTAAAAAAACAAATTCAAAAAACAACTGACTGGAACCATGACCGCCGGAGCCTTGGGTATGACGTTCCTCAAAGGGCAACAGATACACTTCTTCCACGTGTTCACCCACAGGGATTGTCACCTTAGGGCGGGCTGGCAGGAATTTTTCCAAAGCCTAACAAACAAACACGGAAATTAATAAATTATTAACTAAGGCAACAATAAAATGATGCACACAAGTTTATGCATCAATTAGTGATGGGCATCGGATATTTTTTCATATCCAGATATCCGCCTATTTTGCGTTAATGGATATCCGGTTGTCCGGTTGTCCGCCTATTCCAAACTTAAAGTCGAGAAATTTTTTCATTATACACCTAAGATTTAAACTTTTCTACCAATTTTTTGCTGCCCTGTGAATCATAAAGCCAAGCTAGAACCTTGGTTTTAAAAAATATTTTAGAAAAAAGCTTGAAAACTATTTTTTCTTATTTTGAAATTTTTGTTAAAATTTTGCAAATTTTTCATTACTTTGTCTAAAATATAAACGGATATCCGGATATTTTTCTCAAATCAAATACTATCCGGATATAAAAATTGTCCGGAGATCCGCCCATCACTAGCGCTAATTAACAGAGCCATGCATGTTCAGTATAGCATTGTATATCATCCAAACAACAATAGTGCACAAAAAAGCACAGACGAAAAACAGAAATGCGTGAACAATGTTCTGGAGAATGCTATAACTTAAAATCAAAAACACTAAATTTGCTTATTTTTGGGATAAGAAAGGAGTAACACTTAAACGCTAAGAACAGTGTATGCCAAAAAATAGCGCTACATTTTAGAGATAAGCAGACAAAAAAGATTTCTTGCTAGCCGACGAAACCCATCCACCCCCAACACACAATTCTACAATTCGAGAATCCCAGGTCTACCCACCCATCCCAGGGCGTTCCTGAAAAAGGGCCCGAATTTGTAATAAAAATGTTTATTCTAAATTTAAATTAATTTAATAGTCCAGTCCAATTTAATAATCCAATCATTTTAGACTATATATACTAACTGAAAACTTGGCTGCATCATCAATCCAGTGCGGCTCTGGGAAGTTGACCTCAAATTTGATGTAACAGTTGCCCTTCTGATCCGGATAGCGATAGCGCGGCATCCCCTCACCGACGACACCGCGAACAGCACCTGCAATACAAAAACAAATCCACAGAGACAGAATAAAAATAAAACTGAATAAAAACAGTTGCAAATACAAATTTCCAAATTCATATTATTGAAACATAAATGATTATCATGACTTAAGGAAGTGAAGCAATGGTTTAAGTTCTAGAAGAGCTAGCACAAATAAGCAGGTGTTATTAGGGATTGGGGGGAAGAGCATTGGGGGCGGGAAGAAATTTTCGGGAGGAGGTTGCATAAATATCTAAACATAGAATTTTTGACACACTGCGAATGGAGAAACGCAAAAAAGATCTCAAATATTCCTGGATTTATTATTTATTCATTGAGCCCAAACATTTGACACAAATATGCAAATTTTCAAAAATTTGCCGGTTTTGCCGTAAAACCAAGAAATGTCCATTTTTACCCAACATCCAGTCACTTTTGACAAACTTTTAGCGTTTATACGGTACGCCAAAAAACTTAGATCATTCTTGCAAACCTCCCCTTTCCGCAAAAAGTAACTAAAAGTACCCTGAGCTGTGGCAAAAAAAATTGTACGCCCAAATATCCAAGGGCGAAAAAAATCTGGCTAGTATTGGGGGGCTATCCATTTGCCAAAAAATTAGACCCAAAAGCAAAAAACAAGGAGAAACCTTAAGCTTAACCTTTAAGTTTGTTTTTAGCTAACAAAAAGCTGGATCGAAAAACTGTTTTCAGTTTAGTATTCTGCGGCCCTGAAGACCTCTGCAGACAATTGCAGCAAAATCAGAGACTAAATTTTTTGGTTTTTCTTGCAAAAAACTAAAATATTTCAATTTTTTTAATTTTGTCATAAAATCAATCGCAAAAGTGTCCAAAGTGCACACATACCAAATTCAAGCTCAATGCACAGGTTGCCAGTCTGCGAGTAAGAATCACCAAAATTTTCAATCCAACCCCCCCCTGCCCCCACCCAAAATCCACACCGGGGAGGGGAGGTTAACTAGTTAACGAAATCAGTATACCAGGTTCAATCACATCGCCAGGCTGCGTGCGAAAGACGACATTTCGACCGTCCAGATGCGGAAAGGAAAAGGAAAAACCGCAGAGGGCTTCGCTGAGACTGATACTGTGTTTCATGAATAGGTTGTCGGCTTCGCGCAGGAACAGCTCATGCTCCTTGGTTTGTATGACAATGATCACGTCACCGGGTGGAACGCCGGGCTAGAAATAGGAAAAAATATGCATATACAAAAGAAAAACGAAAAACAGAAAATAAAGAACTACAAAACAAAAAGGAAAATAATGTTGAATAAATTAAGAACTGTTAGTTCTCAGGTACCGTAGTGCTTTTGGCTTTACTAAAGCTGCGTCAATGTACGTATATACATAAATATTGTGATACAGTACAGCTCTTTGAAAACTTTAATTTACGCGAAGTTAAGTCTTTCTACTTATGTATTTTATTTTTATTTTATTTTTTATTTGATTGAAGGTACAGGATCCACCTGACGATGTGTGAGAAAACCCGAAACCGACAGTGAAAAGATTTGGACTTTGATATTTTATTTATTTATTTTATTCGAAGTCTATTTTTTCGCAAAATTTGTTCGCGATGTTTTCTACTGTCGCGGAAGATTTTTCACAAAATCGCGTTCCAGTCCCTTCCAGTAAATAAACCGGTTTTGGGTTTTAAAATAATAATACTAGTCTAAAGTATAAAAACTAATAGAAAATTAATAAATAGAAAAGTTTTTCGCGAATAAATCAACGCGAAATTCGCAAAATTTTGCGAAAATCGCGAACTATTGCGAAGTTCACTAAAGAAGTGAACTTCGCGTAAAATAAAGTTTATAACAATCTCGACGTACTGAAGCATGTGTTCGTTCACAAACATTTTTACAGTGACAAAGTAAAAGGGCCGAAAAAGCAATAAAATCTGACAAGAATTCTCCAAAAATAAGGAAATACGAAATCATTTTTGTACGTCTGTACCTCTTGATCTCCCTCGCCACGGAAATATATCCGCTGTCCGTCACGCATTCCTCGGTCCACATTCACTTCCAAAATTTTCGTCTCCTTCACAGTCTTTTCACCGTTACAGGTTTTGCATCGGTCCTTTTCGGGAATAGAGCTCCCTGAAAACAGACAAAGAAAAATTAAAATGAGATAAAAACAAAATCAACAACAACAAAAAGTTGTCCCACAAAACTTAATTAACAGAACTTAACAGGCAAAAATGTGTCTAGCGAAAATGTGTTGCCCCCCGAAAGCCCTTCTCCTAGACTAAGCCCAGAAATCCGTTGTCCGAAATAGGAGAGAGAGCCAATGGCGGCCTGCCATTATTCAGAGAGAAACAGAACCAAAAGCCCACATGTATGTATGTATAGGATGTTCATCAATAATGCCAATAAGAGTACATAGTTACTAAGAAAGAATGTGACACTCTTAGCTTTAGGCCCGCGACATGATCTGAACGATAACGGCTGACCCCCCCCCATTCTCACAAATTGAACCCAAGTGACCTCCAATAAATACCTAGTACAATTTTGCGTACGCTCACTCGCTTATATGTTTATGTGTTGACGCTCGCAACGGTCCAGCAGCAGCCACGTGACTCTCCAGCTTCAACACATAAACATACAAACGAGCGAACGTACACAAAATTGCTCATGTCCTCATTTGTTGGCGGGGGGTACTTGGATCCAATTTGTGGGGAGGGGGGAACAGCGATCATCGTCCAAATCATGTCACCGACCTAATAATGCTGCTTGTCACACTCTTAGTTATTATGTACTCCTGATAATACTCACCTTCGCCCTTGCAATCAGGGCAAACGGACTGCATCTGCTGAACCATACCCGGCCCCAGCTGTCGAATGGTGACCTTCAGGCCACGACCCCGACAGGTGGTACAGGTGTTTACTGAGCCCTGTTTACCGCCAACCCTAAAAAAGAAAACATACAAAGGAAAAAGCGTGCGTACGTACAAAAAACAAGCACAAAACATTCAAACAAGAAATAAAAATGCTCCTAAAGAGCAAAGAAAGGAATATGAGTCAACATGGAACATGTAAAATGCTAAATATTGTCGGTTGTAAATTAAGAATAAGACAAGCATGTAAAATGCTAATATGAGTCTGGCGAGGTTGGAAAGTGCAGAAGACAAGTTTGTACACGCACCAATATGAGTGCATGCCAAATAGACTCATATTGGCATTATTAGTATTCTGAAGGCAAGTGGTTGCGAATTTCGGTTATATATCACTCACTTAATGTCAGCAAGACGAGACAGGGTAGTTTTAGGGTGGATGACAGGATGCTCCACAGGTTACGCACGTATATACGTATATTGTCACGAAAGTTATCAGATTTAACTGTAAATCTCTGAATACATGAGTTATGCAAACGCTTATTAAAAATGTTATAAATATCCGTCCGTCGGCGCATTGTTGACTAACAGCGGTTTAACAGTTTCCTAAGGAGAAAAGTTGACAATGTTGACCATGGTTGGGATATCCATGTGACGTCAATAACGCTACTTATTCGTCTTAACCTGCGTAGAAATATATCCGTTAGAATTCCGCAATGGATGCATGCATTATTGTTTCTTGAAGGCATGCCAATATGAGTCTATTTGGCATGCACTCATATTGGTGCGTGTACAAACTTGTCTTCTGCACTTTCCAACCTCACCAGACTCATATTAGCATTTTACATGCTTGTCTTATTCTTAATTTACAACCGACAATATTTAGCATTTTACATGTTCCATGTTGACTCATATTCCTTTCTTTGCTCTTTAGGAGCATTTTTATTTCTTGTTTATCCACTTTTTACATGTCGTTGACATAAAAGCGTTAAAGAATCATTAAGCATTATATATATACGTATGCATTAAATAGCACAGCACAGCACAGCACTCTACAGCCACTTTGAGCATGCACTTTTATGAGAAAAGTTGCTCAGCTCGCTTAGGGCTTTCATTTGGTACCAAATTTGACCACTTTTGAAAATTTTCATTTTCGACCCAAAATCGCCTAAGTCCCCACCCCACCCCACCACAGCACTCTACAGCCACTTTGAGCATGCAGTTCTATGACAAAAGTTGCTCAGCTCGCTTAGGGCTTTCATTTGACACCAAATTTGACCACTTTTGAAAACATTTATTTTTGACCCAAAATCGCCTAAGGCCCCACCCCCCCCCCACCACAGCACTCTACAGCCACTTTGAGCATGCAGTTCTATGACAAAAGTTGCTCAGCTCGCTTAGGGCTTTCATTTGGTACCAAATTTGACCACTTTTGAAAATTTTCATTTTCGACCCAAAATCGCCTAAGTCCCCACCCCACCCCACCACAGCACTCTACAGCCACTTTGAGCATGCAGTTCTATGACAAAAGTTGCTCAGCTCGCTTAGGGCTTTCATTTGGTACCAAATTTGACCACTTTTGAAAATTTTCATTTTCGACCCAAAATCGCCTAAGTCCCCACCCCACCCCACCACAGCACTCTACAGCCACTTTGAGCATGCAGTTCTATGACAAAAGTTGCTCAGCTCGCTTAGGGCTTTCATTTGGTACCAAATTTGACCACTTTTGAAAATTTTCATTTTCGACCCAAAATCGCCTAAGTCCCCACCCCACCCCACCACAGCTCTCTACAGCCACTTTGAGCATGCAGTTCTATGACAAAAGTTGCTCAGCTCGCTTAGGGCTTTCATTTGGTACCAAATTTGACCACTTTTGAAAATTTTCATTTTCAACCCAAAATCGCCTAAGTCCCCAACCCACCCCAACAGCTCTCTACAGCCACTTTGAGCATGCAGTTCTATGACAAAAGTTGCTCAGCTCGCTTAGTGCTTTCATTTGGTACCAAATTTGACCACTTTTGAAAAATTTTCATTTTTGACCACATGACCTCCCACCTACATGACCCTCCAGATGGCAAAGTGGAACCAGCACAGCAAGATGGGTGGGTCCGACGGCAAAAGAGATGCCAGGAATGAGCTGGGCGCACCAAGAAACCCCCAAAGGAAAAGGTTTGAGGGGGTGAAGAAAGGCCCACATGGTATTCCTGGACCGTCGACACTGACCGGACCCTCCAGAGGGCAATTTGGAACCAGCCCAGCAAGATGGGTGGGTCGGACGGCAAAAGGGAGTCCGGGATTGAGCTGGGCGCACCAGAAAACCCCTATAGACAAAGTTTTGAGAGGCCAAGTAAAGCCTACTATGTACCTCTCGGAAGTGGTTACCGACCTGACCCCTGAGACGGTCAAGTGGAACCAGCCCAGCAAAATAGGTCCGTGGGACGGCAAAACTGATGGCGGGAATGGATTCTCCGTCCCTCCCCAAAAACCTTTATATGCACGATTTGAAAGGTCTATCTTGAAAAATAAGCAAAAAACTAAGTTCAAAGTCGGACCCTAGATTCACCAACTTTGGCGGGTCACTGTGGCGCTGTGGCGCAACATATCAAAAATTCGACTTCAAACGTCGTAATCCGGATATATGTCCTTATCAACCATATATAACTTGTCTGGTTTGTATTTGCACAAAGAGCTGGAAAGAAGCTAATCCCAGGCATACTTTTTTGGCCATTTCGACGTTCTGAGCCGACTTTGTGGCACCACTGTGGCGCCGCGGCGCACTGTGGCGTGGCGGCGACCGCATATATCGAAAGTCAGTAACCTATATATATTGATGATATACCACAATAGGTGTCATCCCTTCGCTACATTCTGTGAAAGAGGCTACAAAATGGTGACATACGAGGGTAAAACGGAGACACCGGAAAAAAACATCGCCGGCATAACTGCCGGCGGGTGCACTTTTTTAACGGTAAGTGCTACGGGGATGAAATTATCCAATTATACTAAACTCGACACGGACTTTCTTTTGCGCACAAAATTTGCGCAGGATCTGCGCAGGAATCTGCGCAGCGCCTCTGAAGGCTGTCATTGGGGCGTTTTGACTCATATTATAGGGGTCGCTACCGCGACCCCTATGATAGGGGTCGCTACCGCGACCCCTATGATATAATGTAGAATTAAATTAGTTAAAACTATTTCCATCTGCCCAGATGGGGGGGTGTTGGTACAAAATTAACCCTCAACCAATTCCAATTCATATTATCCAAAGCTGTGTATATAACCACTATCTTTGTTACCTTGTTATGGAAGATAGACATTTAAATTGAAAAATTCGCACTGTGGGGCCGGGAGCCTCTCCCCCCCACATTTTACGCCCTTCATCTCACTCCACAACTCAAACTATAGTACGATCAAAAAATGTGTGTACAAACTGTCCATTTATAGCAGATTAGCCTTTGAACTAAGCCCCAACAATGTATATATTTTTAAAATCCTCAGGAACTTTAGATTCCGAAAATTTTCAGTATCTCACCCAATTTTTGTCGCAATTAAAATTTCGTTTTCACGATCGAATAGAGCTGGTCCCGTTGCACATTTTTGCTCTTACAAGTTTTTCACGAAAATGCACGCAATTTCCGGAATTCCGGTTTTTCAAAATTTCCGGATTTTAAAAATTTTCTCCAATACCCACAAGATGGGTATCATGCGATAGCTCTTATCGAACTGAACTACTTTTGTCATTGAATGAACTCTTGAAAATGCACTCAATTCCCAGAATTCGAGAAAACCGGATTTTCCGGATTTTAAAAATTTTATCCAATACCCCAAAATATGGGATCATTCGAAAGCTCTTGATGAGCTGAACAAATCTTGTAATAGAACCAACTCACAGAAATGAGCTCAGTTTTCGGAATTCGCGATAAACCTTAAGCTAGAGTGAAATTCGGAAATCGTAATTTTCAGGAATTTCGTGCATTTTCAGACATTGGTTCTATTACAAGATTTGTTCAGCTCATCAAAGCTTTCGAATGATACCTATATTGCGGGGTATTGGAAAAAATTTTTAAAATCAGGAAAATCTGGTTTTCTCGAATTCCGGCAATTGAGTGCATTTTCATTGAGTGCAAGAGTTCATTCTATTACAAAAGTTGTTCAGCTCGATAAGAGCTTTCGAATGATACCCATCTTGTGGGTATTGGAATTTTAAAATCCGAAAATTTTGAAAACCCGAAATTCCGGAAATTGGGTGCATTTTAGTGAAAGATTTGTAAGGGCAAAAATATGCAGCGGGACTAGCTCTATTCGATCGTGAAAACAAAATTTCGATTGCGACAAAATTGGGCGAAAACCAAAAATTTTAGATTTTCCGTGAATGAAACACGGAAGTCCGGATTTCTCCGGATTTTCGGAATCCAGAGTTCCTGGGGATAGTAAATCAGTTTCAACTAATAAATTACGTAACCAATTCACTACCTAATTACACACTCTATTATACGCAATTCTACAAACAAACACACATTAAATCCTATGAAAGACTAAACCTAAAAACTGTACGTATATGCAATTACGTACCCAGAGCACTTCGTGCAGACCACATTCTTTCCCAGCTGCAGTTTAGCCACCTTCCCATTGTAGAGATCTTCCAGGCGAACCCGCAGCGGATGCACAGTATCCTCACCCCTGCGTTTCCGCCGGCCGCCCCCCATTCCACCCATCGGACCCCCCATCCCCCCAAACAGTCCCCCGAACAGACCCCCTCCACCATAGCCGCCGTCAAAGGGTCTGCCCCCGGCCAGACGCGCTCCGACTTTGTGCGACAGCAAATCGTCTGTGAAGGCACCGCCAGCTAGCAAACAAACAATTCAAATATTAAGTTATCAATATACAGGTAACAATAAGTATATGAGAAGTAAGGAAAAACTTCAAGAAAATTTATCGATAGAGAGGTATCAGACACTGGGAGACTTGGAACCACGCACGGGGAAATCTGATGGACATGGACCCCATCAAATGAAGATCCCCACCACAGGTGCTCCTTGGTATATATACATCTGGTCAACGGCGCTTTTGTAGATGTACATACATATACTTATACATATACTTATACATATACTAACTTCCAGAAGACATGCTTCCTTAATGCTTAAACTATGCTGCCGAGCAGTTGGTTCTGGCTACCCACATCCGGAACAAACCTGTGAAGACGTCTGCTAAAGTTAAGGTTGTTAGTCGTCCTTAAATTATGCTACTGAGCGGTTTATCCCGCTCCCCCAAATCATTCCCAGGTTAGTCGGGACAGAACCTGCGAAGACGTGTGATGGAATGGTGATTTCCCACATAGCGCCTGAGCATTTTTTGTGGGGCGCCACCAGTTGGCCTCACCCCCACTTTTTTGGGCTTCCTCCCCAACTCACTATAAAGGTACCCAGAAAATGCCAAAATTTTAAAGATCTTTGGTTGAAATCTCCAAAACTTTTCCCGCTTCGCCGGAATAATTTGGTGAAAAATAGTCTATTTTGATAAACTCAATTTTCGAGCACTTACAACATTTGTGCCAATGATAGACCACTTTGGATTCCCCCACCTCCACTTTAAGGTTTCCCCCCAAACAGTGGCGCACCCAGAGTTTTCTGACAGGGGAGGGGCACCAAAGTTGAAACTTTTCTTTTTAAATTTATTTATTTCTACACATGTTTTACATTCTATGAGAACAAGCATGTAGTATATATATACTTGGTTTCATTGATTGAGGTAGTTAAATAGAATTAAACATTGTTAGAAACGTTAAACTTGGCAGAGCTCGGAACAGCAACAACAACAAATTATATAATAGTGTGACCGTGAAGCAATCTTGTACAGTTTGCTACATAAAAAATTTCGCTTTTTATGTATATACGTATATATATATATATAATTATACATTTTTGGGCCAGATTTTATGACACACCTGAGCCCTCCTTAATTCCATCTAGACCTCTTCGATCGTACAGATCACGCTTCTCTGGATTGGACAGAATTTCATAGGCAAAACTGATCTCTTTGAACTAAAATAAAGCAAAACGACCAAACGTATGATGGATAGATAAATAGCCGAAGAAAAGACGGGGCTACAGTTACATTCACTACGACGTGCTTTATACGTACTACACTGCCAAAGCAGATCTAGTAGTCAGAAAGGCAAAAACTGAGTAAAAATTATCAGCGAAGTTGCAAAAGGGGAATTTTTACTGCTAAATAATAAATATGGTATATATTGTATAATCTCAAAAGGGACATCCCACTTGTTTGGCGTGAGGCATTTTTTGAAGGGGGAAGGACACCCATGGGGGAACCTCCAGAATAAGCACAACCAGCGCGTACCCGTTCGCCTCTCTCAGGGTTCTTATCCGGATGATACTCCTTGGCTAACTTGTGGTAGGCCTAAAACACGAACGCATACATAAAAAGGGTTGTGAGCTAACAAAATGAACAAGAACAAAAAGTGCTCCTTCGTCGCATGTAAAATACATATGAGTCTTCGTAGGCAGGTTGTACATAAGCAAAAACTAGCCTGTAAAATACATATGAGTTCCGCAGGGAGGTTGTAAATTAAGGAAAACAAGTTGCAACCGCTTAACATATGAGCCTGTCCTACAACGAGGCTCATATTGGCGTATGTCATAAAATTTGCAGATATATATATTTT
This sequence comes from Trissonchulus latispiculum, assembly GCA_030248195.1. NCBI lineage: Eukaryota > Metazoa > Nematoda > Enoplea > Enoplida > Ironidae > Trissonchulus > Trissonchulus latispiculum. The sequence goes on from JASAND010012663.1 coordinate 24,971, forward strand.
TTACTTTTATATAAATACATGCTGCACAAAGCTTTTCATTACAAATTATCCTGCACATAGCTTGTTGATCAGTCATTATAGTGTGCATATGCTCAATACGGTACGCCATGAGGCGCTCTGACTCACAGCCAAGTGGGAACGCATTCTGCGTGTGTATAATGTGAAAGTGTTTCGAGAATGCATTAGAGGTGTGCCATAGTGTTTCTGGAAACATCAGGTTGCATGTACAGTCGTAGTTCACTTCAGTCCATTTCTTCTGGGCCACAACGTCTATTCATTTTTCCGTAATGTGGATGAAGCTGAGGTTCTTTAATGAGGCTTAATGTGGAATGCACTGTGACGCCAATATGAGCCTCGTTGTAGGACAGGCTCAATGTTAAGCGGTTGCAACTTGTTTTACTTAATTTACAACCTCCCTGCGGAACTCATATGTATTTTACAGGCTAGTTTTTGCTTATGTACAACCTGCCTACGAAGACTCATATGTATTTTACATGCGACGAAGGAGCACTTTTTGTTCTTGTTTTCTATTATTTTATATATGTATGCTCCTGAAGCTATGTATACGTATATAGATATCTTTCTACAGTAGGAAGCAAGCCAACCACAGCACTCCACAACTACTTTGAGCATGCAGTTCTATGACAAAAGTTGCTCAGCTCGCTGAGGGCTTTCATTTGATACCACATTTGACCACTTTTGGAAAAATTCATTTTTGACCGAAAATCGCCTAAGTCCCCACCCCACCACAGCACTCTATAGCCACTTTGAGCATGCAGTTCTATGACAAAAGTTGCTCAGCTCGCTGAGGAATTTCATTTGATACCAAACTTGACCACTTTTGGAAAATTTCATTTTTGACCGAAAATCGCCTAAGTCCCCACCCCACCCCACCACAGCACTCTATAGCCACTTTGAGTATGCAGTTCTATGACAAAAGTTGTTCAGCTCGCTGAGGGCTTTCATTTGATACCAAATTTGACCACTTTTGGAAAATTTCATTTTTGACCGAAAATCGCCTAAGTCCCCACCCCACCACAGCACTCTATAGCCACTTTGAGCATGCAGTTCTATGACAAAAGTTGCTCAGCTCGCTGAGGGCTTTCATTAGATATATACCAAATTTGACCACTTTTGGAAAATTTCATTTTTGACCGAAAATCGCCTAAGTCCCCACCCCACCCCACCACAGCACTCTATAGCCACTTTGAGCATGCAGTTCTATGACAAAAGTTGCTCAGCTCGCTGAGGGCTTTCATTTGATACCAAATTTGACCACTTTTGGAAAATTTCATTTTTGACCCCATGACCTCCCACCGACCTGACCCTCCAGATGGCAAAGTGGAACCAGCACAGCAAGATGGGTGGGTCAGACGGCAAAACGGATGCCAGGAATGAGCTGGGCGCACCAGAAAACCCCTATAGACAATGTTTTGAGAGGCTATGTACAGTCCTATATGGTGTTCCCGGAAGTCGGTACCGACCGGACCCTCCAGACGGCAAAGTGGAACCAGCACAGCAGGATGGGTGGGTCAGACGGCAAAACGGACACCGGGAATGAGCTGGGCGCACCAGAAAACCCCTATAGACAAAGTTTGGAGAGGCAAAGTAAAGCCTACTATGGACCTCCAGGAAGCGGTTACCGAACTGACCCCTCAGACGGTCAAGTGGAACCAGCCCAGCAACTTGGGCTACTCGGGCAGCAAACCTGATAGCGGGAATCGATTCTCCGTCCCAAAAAACCTTTGTATGCAAAATTTGAGCCACCCATGTAGCAAAATAAGCGAAAAAATTAAGTTCAAAGTTCGACCCAAAATTCACCAACTTTGGTCGGTCAGTACCGAAAAATTACGCACAGAGACGGAAAATCATATAGCATTTGAACGACCCCAATATGTGTACTGTTTAACCATATAGTCAGTATTACCCCATATATAGCACAATCTGACTTATTAAGGCGCCTTTGAAGCATACTTTTTGGCCATTTTAGCGTTTTGGCCGACTTTAGAACCCAGCCAAATTTTTTTTCCGGCTCTGGGAGGCATAAAAACTAGCTTATTTTCTTATTTTTGATTTGTACTACAAGAATATATATGGGTTTCATAGGCAAAAATTTTTCTATCTGTAGTTATTCAAGCTACAAAACCCCCTTATGAGACATCAAAAGCGAGAAACCGGAAAAAAAACATCACTCTCGTAAGCGATTTTTGGCATAACTGTTTAACGAAAAGTGGTACGGGGATGAAACTTCGCACACATACTAAACTCGACACGTACAATTTTTTGCGCACATAATCTGCGCAGGATCTGCGCAGGAATCTGCGCAGCCTTGTTTTACACGGTCATTCGACCATTTTCACTCATATTATAGGGGTCGCTACCGCGACCCCTATGATTCAATAAAAAACGCGAACGAATGTTTTAGCATGAGGCACGTATATATAGAAGTATGTATACGTATGTAAGTGACTATATATTTCAACATTAGAGGACAAAATTGTTGGATGGAACGTCTTCAAAAATTACCTACGTGCCCCCTGGACCAGGTCGCTGATAGCACAACAAGAATACATACACATTAATATATCATAAAAGTACGCTAACCCACTTTTTTTAATTTCAGAATCGGAAGCGTTTGGTCGCACACCAAGCACCATAGTAATTTTGTATCCACATTTGAAAATTTTGACCAAAACTTTTTTGCAACGTGTTGTACTCGTCGTCTAGATTCCAACGATACCAAACTTGCCGAGTTTCGTTCAGTATTGAGCTGGCACGGTGCTCGAACGAGTCTCATAGGGCCGCGCAGCGCCTTTTACACCCATATTATAGGGGGTCGCTCTCGCGCCCCCCTATAATACTTCTTCAGATATATATTTTGGGAAATTAGTTTATGCGAAAAGAATTTCATTGCATAGGCTAGGCTTGCACTAAGTATTCTATCTCGGATAAGATTGAAAGGTGTCTACGAATATTGAAAATTTTTTGAGATTTTCTGCAAAAAGTACATATATATATACAAGAAATAAAAATGCTCCTCTGGAGCATGAAAAAAGTAATATGGGTTATGGTGAGGTTGTAAAATCAAGAGAGGACTAGTCTTTAAAATGCTTAATATGGGGCTAGGTTCAAAAATAGAAGAGGACTAGGTTGTGAGCGAATTAATATGGGCACAGCTTCGCCGAACAACCCATATTCGCGGTTTGTAAATGTAAATTATTATGCATATCCACGATACATTTAGTTTATAGTTCATAAATAATCTACAGCTACGGTATGTGTTCGAGCTTTATTCGAACTTTTATTTTAGCAAACGTTTTCTTCGATAAATGCTTTATACTAACCTGCGCAATTTACGTATCCATTTATACGGAAAATTTATATTCAAGAATAATTTAGGACTCTCCGACGATCTTCTATTTCCTCCTGACTTGGACCAATAGCTTTAGCATCATAGCCTTAGATCTCTCCTAGTAGTAGAGCCTGCCGTAGTTCAACACAACAAAATGATGATAATTTACGTATATATTCCTAGCTAGTCTAACAGTGCATGCAAACAGCTATATTCAATGAGTATTCAACGTTTAAATTTTTTATTGACTGACATTGATAGCTCTAAGCTAAGACGAAACGTGAAATCCCGCGAATATGGGTTGTTCGGCGAAGCTGTGCCCATATTAATTCGCTCACAACCTAGTCCTCTTCTATTTTTGAACCTAGCCCCATATTAAGCATTTTAAAGACTAGTCCTCTCTTGATTTTACAACCTCACCATAACCCATATTACTTTTTTCATGCTCCAGAGGAGCATTTTTATTTCTTGTCCTTCTGTCATTTTAAAGGATCCTTTTCCAGCAATGCGGTAATGGATACAAGGAGCTTGAACAGTGCCGTAGGTAGAGCAGAAAACTGATTATATAAATATATAGTACCACTGAATTCTCACCTCCGCCCCAAGCTTCGGTCGCTGCTGCAACCTGTGTTTGTGGGTAGTATAAGGATAAAACTTTTTCGCCTCCCCAAAGAGTTCGACAGCATGCCCATCGTGTTCAGCGACACGGATTTACTATATGGATACCGCCATAGGGCCGAAAAACGTTGTTTTAAGCGGTTTGACCAGTGGTCAGTAGGCACCATAGACCATAGTGACCAGTGGTCTCTTCCGTCGGTTTTGGCAATATGCCCATTGAAACGAGCGTAGTCGATTTACTATATATGCCCCCGACCAAAACGCCGAAAAACGCCGTTTTAGGCCGTTTGACCAGTGGTCAATAGGCCCCACAGGCTGTAGTGACCAGTGGTCACTTCCGTCGGTTTCGGCGATATGCCCATTGAAACGAGCGTAGTCGATTTACTATATATGCCCCCGACCAAAACGCCGAAAAACGCGGTTTTAGGCCATTTGACCAGTGGTCAATAGGCCGCATAGGCAGTAGTGACCAGTGGTCACTTCCGTCGGTTTCGGCGATATGCTCATTGAAACGAGCGTAGTCGATTTACTATATATGCCCCCGACCAAACCGCCGAAAAGCGCTGTTTAGAGTGAGTTTTCCCAACTTTGACCCTGGGCGAGGAACCACGGGAGCCATGCTGACCAGTGGTCACTTCGGGCGGTATCGGCAGTATGCTCATCGTTTTCAGCTACCCCGATTTACTATATGTGGGTACCACCCCGAGGCCGAAAAACGCCATTTTTAGTGACTTTTAGGGCATTTCTAGTAAAAGTGGGACTTAGAAACTTTTCGCCCAAACAGGCCAAAAAATGCAAAGTTTGGGCCTATCTCCTGAAATCTAGGGAGCAAAATTAAAAAATCCCCCTCGTTACTTTATGCACCCCTACTGGTAATTTTCAACAAAAGATACTAGACCTCTCCAGCTTCTACCCAGTTCTAGAAAAGTGGGACCAAAATTTGCGAAAAATAGCGAAAGTCTGACTTTGGGACCTTGGCACAGAGCCAAAATTGGCCAGGTGCCAAAATGACCAAAAAAGGTAGCATGGGGGATCCTGTCTACCAACATATAATAGTAGTATGGTGCCAAAATGCCCACATCGTTCCAACACTTCGCCGTAAAATGCATTTCCAATAAGCGTTATTTACTCAGAAAAAAAAACAAACGCACGGTAACTATCGCCTAGTGCAAAAATTCGAAGTTTCGAATTCGAACCAAAAGTATGGTGGTACTTGTAGTACTACTCGAGTTGTTTACGATGGTAACTTTTTTACCACTCCCGGGCCTCTAATTAGCTGGCACCAGGCCAACACGGTCTCCAGGGGGCCGCGCAGACGCCTTTACACCCATATTATGTAGGGCCGCTATCGCGCCCCTACATAATATATACAAGAATAAAAATGCTCCGATGGAGCATGAAAAATGCAATATGGGTGACATTCGGTTGTAAATGGACAGAGGACTAGGTTTTAAAAGGTTAATATGGGAGGGGCAGGTTGTAAATGCCAGGAGGACTAGGTTAAAAGCGTACTAATATGGACCAGCTTCGCTGAACAACCCATATTCGCGAAAATTGCCCAGTTTCTATCGGCTGCTGCTTGCTGTTGCTATCGGCAGTTCTTCGGAAAATTGTACGATTTGTCAGCATGTCCTGCAAGTGTAATGTAGTGGTTCTCCTTATTATACAACTTAATATATAATACACGTACATGATGTCAACTGCTTTTCGCATCAACTTAATACATACAAGATTCTGCGCTAACAGTGCAGAAGAAATACCTTGAACACCTTTCTACCAGAACTGCATTGTTTATTTGAAATCAGCTTTAAAATTTCAAAATCGTCCCGCTCGCTTTGAAAGCTGAAGAATGTAGATCTTACTAGTACGCATGTCATGTGGAGTGGAGCATGAGTGACCGCGAATATGGGTTGTTCAGCGAAGCTGGTCCATATTAGTAAGCTTTTAACCTAGTCCTCCTGGCATTTACAACCTGCCCCTCCCATATTAACCTTTTAAAACCTAGTCCTCTGTCCATTTACAACCGAATGTCACCCATATTGCATTTTTCATGCTCCATCGGAGCATTTTTATTCTTGTCCTATTTCATTTTTAAGGTTCTCAGTAAAAGCAAAAACGTTAAGGCTGTGTGAAAGAAACTTTAAAAATTCCGCCAATCATTAATTGTCAACCGAAAGTACAGAACAAAGAAGCTTGAAAAGTTCCAATTTCTTCCCTTTTCTCTTTTGACAGAAATCCAACATCCAGTATATACCCATGGCTGCAATAGTTTTAGTTACTGTATATAGCATATAGCACTCTACGCAGCGTAACCAGATGCAAACTTTACTGTCGGTGAAGGAAACTCATACGGCACGATTTGCAATGCTCTGCCGCACTTGTGTGCAAAATTTCGGAAGGTTGCAATTTGTCTGTAACTAGTACTAGGCCGTGCTGTACTTCAGCAGCACTCTACTGCATCGCAACCAGATGCAAGCTTTACTACCAGCGAAGAAAACTCATGCGGCACGATTTGCAATGTTCTTCCGCACTTTTATACAAAATTTAGGACGATTGCAACTTACCTGTAGCTAGTTATAAGCCGTGCTGTACTTCAGCAGCACTGTACTGCAGCGCAACTAGATACAAACTTTACTGTCGGTGAAGGAAACTCATACGGCACCATTTGCAATACTCTGCCGCACTTGCATGCAAAATTTTGGACGATTGCAACTTATCTGTAGTTAGTTATAGGCCGTGCTGTACCTCTGCAGCACTGCACTGCAACGCAACCACATAGTAACATCGTAATAAGTATACGAAACGTATCTATAATAGTTTGTCATGTCCTAAACTATCTGTATGCCGAATTTCAAATACCAGTGACGAATGAATAACTTGTTATCGACGGTGCTGTGTTTGGGGCAGCACATGCAGCACGGTGGAAGCTAGAGAGTGCACCAACTAACATAGCTACAGTTCCCCCTTACTCCAGACACAATTTTCACGAAGTTTCGTATGCTTAGCCGTTTACAGTAAGTCTACAGACAGCGTGATATGGTTGCTGCATAATAGTACAGCACGATAGCAGCACCGCACAGCGCTGCGCCTATGCTCATCGTGTTCAGCGACCCCAATAACCCTTATAAGCGTCCCACTAAATGGTTCAAAACAGCATATTTAGGCCTATTTTTGACTATTTTCTGTGGAGTTGGGACTTAGAAATTTTTCGAAAATGGCCATTTGGACCGACTAACTTTGGACCGGCCGCCAGAACGGTCCAGGACCTAAATCAAAATCGGCCAACGTTATGACACGCTACCCATATCCCCAAGTTTTTTATGCAGCAAGCCGCGTCTCTCTAACTTGTTCCCTGAGCCCTGTGGCCGTGACACAAAATTGGCCTTTTTTGACCAAAAACGTTGTTTGGCCACTTTTGGCCGGCCGCACAGGTGGCATGCCGGGCCGGGCAGCGAAAAACTATAGCGCGGGGCACATGGGACCATATCGGCATTCAGAAAATATAAACCTTTCCGGCTGAAAACTTCCACATCTTTCAAACACCTCTGCACAAAATTGCATTTTTCCAAGCGTGACTCACACAGAAAAAAAAAGCAAACGGACCTAACTTGTCCGGAAGCGAAAATTTTCAAAGTTGAAAATTTTGACCAAAACTTTTTTGCAACGTGTTGTACTCGTCGTGTAGATTCCAACGATACCAAACTTGCCGAGTTTCGTTCAGTATTGAGCTGGCACGGTGCTCGAACGAGTCTCAAAGGGCCGCGCAGCGCCTTTTACACCCATATTATAGGGGGTCGCTCTCGCGCCCCCTATAATACCTGAAAACCATGTATTTATTATGAGAAATAACTGCAAATTTCTACTCAGCCAAACATTTTTGCGGGACCTTACGCAGAGCTCCGAAAAGAGATTTGCGGAATTTTCAAAAAAAGAAGAAAAAAGAATTTCGCAATTTTTTTCGCAAACAAAAAACACAGCTTACTGAATTTACTTACCGTATATATTTACTGAAATCCGTCAGTAAATACAGTATTTACTGAATGCAGAAATTACTACAACATATACATATATATACATATATACGTGTATATATATATATATATTGATTATTTCATTTCCCTGTCTTTGGTCTTGCAGATGTGGCAATTGAAAACATTAACCTGTAATTTATTCCGAAAATGACTAAACCTATAGCTCATAGCTTAACAAAGAAAGTGCTTTAAATTAATTCCTGGGGGAGTCTTAAATTGAAAAATTCTGCAACTATGGGGGGCACTAGCGTAGCCAGAAAATAATGTCGGAGGGGGCAAGCCAAAAATGCTCTGAAATTTCTACCGCAACTAAACAGATGGTGGAAATTTTCAAGCAAAATCTGGTGCTGTTTGAGGTATCTTCATTGAAAAGTAGTGCCGCAGTCGCAAATTTTTCAAAATATTTATTCGCGCTGCTGCTACTAATTAAAAATTTTTTCTTTTGTCTCCGATTTCGGGGGGGGCACGCCCCCTCGCCCCCCCCCTGGCTACGCGCCTGATGGGGGGAATCCGCACCCCAGACCCGTCTGGGGGTGTTATTCCTTCGCGACATTTGGGTTCTCCACAGCCCTTCCACGCGTGCAGTGCTAGCTCATATTATTTGCTGGTCTGAAGTAAACCAGCAAGAACGTGCTTAGAAAAATATTGCTTTCATGTCTAAAATATCAAAAATTCTCAACTTCTGGGGATTCAAAAGCAATTCAGTTCAAAAAATCTGAAGTTGAAAATTATCAACTTTGATATTAAAGGGTTAGTCTCCCTAGCAGTATTTGGTGAAGACCTGAAAAAAGTCAACTTTAATAATTAAGCCGTTTCTGGTGAACATTTGAGAAAATTTTTTAATTAATAATTAACGCTTCTGTAGCCGCTTTTGGTGAAAATCTGAAGAAATCAATTTTATTTTGAAAAGTGTTGAAAGTTACGACTGTGGGTCACGGAAAAAATTGCTGAATTTCTAGGGGTTGGTGGGTTCGGCCCCCGCACCCTCGCATCCGTCCCCCCCCCGACTAGCCAAAATCCGCCCATCCCGAAGCAAAGACCAATCTACGCCACTGTGATGTACGTTTTTTCTGGTTTAGGTCATATCCTGTGATTCTGGTTCTTTGAACTTTAAGGAATTTCTATTGCTTAACACTAATATGGATAGGACGTTTGTTCGTGGAAAACGTATTCATTCTGTGAACGATAATGAGCCTGATGTTCATTGTTCGTCGTCTAAACAGCGACGTCGTTCTCGACAAGTCAGCCGCGAAGCCCAGGAATCTTCATCCTCCAGTGATTCTTCTTCTTCGTCCAGTTCCAGCGACGATGAAAGTTCAACCAGTGGGGGCAGTTCTGTTGAAAAAGACGAAGCTCAGTCATCGAGTGCGACGCCCCTGAATGTGAATCAGGAACCAGCATCATCCTTTCCAGGTGCTGAATTTGCCCTGCCATATCTTTCTATGATGGGAGCTTTTGCCATGTTTCAGGAACAGATGGCTTTGGCTAAATCAACAGCTACTTTTCCGACTAATCCCGTGTCCCTGGCTAATCTCCCACCGCCTCCACCGGATTCCACAAATCATTTACCTCCTCCGGTAGATGACCAATGGAATATGGAAAAGAATTCGGCCACTACTGACGACGACGATGATGATGACGACGATGAAGACGGTGAAACTGGTGCCACCGTTGCAACAGCGGATAGTCAGCAAAGCTATACACAGTCCTCCCAGCACCGACCGCAGACAGCTGACTCTAGCTTTCATTACGATGACGCAGAGGAGGTGATCATTGGACCAAAGCGTCCAAAAACTCAGGAGCAGCTGGAACTGGAAGAAAATGGACTCCCTTGCAGATTCAATGCCAAGCCGACGGATGGAATGACTATGTATAAGAAGAAGGGACAGCGACGTGCTCACATTACTAAAGCGACCAGAAGGCGTATGCGACGAGAACGACTGAAGCATAAATTTGATACGATGAGAAAGGGTCGATTCTGGGAGATACAACAGATGATGCAAGAGGGAAAGTAGACGGATAGACATGTTTAACTTGAGTTTGATCGTAGTTTATTGTATATTTTATGTCGTATATATATGTCGAAGCAAAATATTCAAATCTGCTAGTATCTGGCACTACATTCTTGCCAGACAGGTATCAGGCATGCCAGATAGCATAATGACATTAGAAAGTATATATACCTATATTTATTTGACTGTCTGGCTTGTAGGGTGCCTGATTATCTGGTGTAAATTCCAAGGCATTTGTCTATCTGGCAGAAAGTAAGAAAATTCAGTCCATTTACATTTATAAAATACGGAATCTAACTTAAATCTAAATCAAATATTTTACCAAATTCGCGGTATTGTGTAGCTCCGTGTGTTGTGGCTACTTCTCAAGAATCATTTAATAGGATGTTTTGCAATCAATCGTTGTTATTGTTGTTGTTTTGTGAATTGTAAATCAAGTTTGCGTTGAAATTTTGTGTATGCGTATTGTTTATGTTTGATTATCACCTTAGCTCCGATTTTTGCTCTTTGTAATCAAGAATTGTCTGTCTTCTAAACATTTTTTGTCGTATTGAACGGGGGTTTTAGACTTAAGACAAAGGTTAAGGTTTTAGACAAAGCTGGATGAGACTGTGCCTCCGTAGCTCCGTGGGCTTAGCGTTTGCCTAGTGCGCAAAAAGTCGTGGGTTCGAGTCCCACCGGAGGTCCGAATTTTTCTTCTTCTTTCTCATTTAGCTGGGCTTATTCTAGGGAATTTTTCTTGGGGGGGGGGCTCTTTAGGGGGGCCCTCGGGGGGCGAGTAATTCTTGGGGGGAAGCGAAAATGTTTCAAATTTTTCTAAAAACATGCTAAAAATAGCGCTGTTTTTATAGTAATCCCCAAAAAAGTTCATTTTTAGTGCAAAAATATCGCTTAAATAGGCAAAAATCGACTAAAAACCTCCGGCGAAGCCGGAAAATTTTTGAAAATTTGGCCTTCTGAGCGATTTTTTCAGGGCAAAAGTTGGTATATACCAAAAGGGGCACCCACTTTTTTTGGGGGGGGGGGCATTTTTGGGGGGAAGGGTGTTTATGGTTGGGACCCCCACTAGAATAAGCCCAGTTTAGATTATGTAACTCATGAGAAAGTGCATACTTGTTTAAAGACCACTTTGTGTGGCCTCAGAATTGTTTCAACTATTTTTGAATTTTTTGGGTAAGAGGAAATAGTCCTAGAAATTCATGTGTGTATGTACGTATATTTGACAGCATGTAGTGTTCTCGAATTCACTTAAAATATACAGACAATTTCAAAAAGTGGATGAAGAATCGAGGTTACACACATAAGTTTTTGGTAAAAATACCAATTTAAACAAGGTCAAAACTTGTTTCCAGACTCTTACTATCCCCCCACCCCATTTGCATTATGCAAAATTCCCCCCATATGCACATATTATATATGTGTGTATACTGAGCTAAGCTCAACATGCAGCTGTAATTAACAACATCTGCATTTGTCAGAAGTAAATAGTAATTGGCTTGATCATTTTTATTGAATCAGCTAAGAAAGAAGCACAGCTGTACAGTACTAAATATACGTTTCTAAAGTCTGACCAAAAATTCTTGGAACCGAAATGTGAGCGGCTGTCCTGAGTTATCATTTGAAGGTAGCCTGCATAATGTATACATATTTCGAATCCTCAGGAACCCGAGATTTCGAAAATCCTGAAAAGTCCGAAATTCCGGATTTCATTCACGGAAAATTTAAAATTTTTAGTTTTTCGCCCAATTTTTATCGCAATCAAAATTTTAGTCCTGCTACACATTTTTGCTCCTAGAAGCTTTTCAGGAAAATGCACCCAATTTCCGGAATTCCGGGTTTTCAAAATTACCGGATTTGAAAAATTTCCTCCTATACCCACAATATGGGCATCATTCGAAAGCTCTTATCGGGCTGAACAACTTTTGTAATAGAACGAACTCCTGAAAATGCACTCAATTCCAGGGAATTCGCTAAAACCGATTTTCAGAATTTAAAAAATTTTCTCCATTACCCACAATATGGGTGTCATTCGAAAGCTCTTGATGAGCTGAACAAATCTTGTAATAGAATGTCCACAAATGCACCCAATTCCCGGAATTCACAAAATCAGAATTTCACTCTAGCTTGGAAGTTTTTCTTGAATTCCGAAAAGTGGGCTCATTTCTGCAAAGAGCTTTCGAATGATACCCATATTGAGGGGCATTGGAGAAAATTTCTAAAATCCGGAAAACCGGTTTTCGCAAATTCCGTTTATTGAGTGCATTTTCAAGAGTTCGCTCTATTACAAAAGTTGTTCCTCCTCGATAAGAGCTTTCGAATGATACCCATGTTGCGGGTATTGGAGGAAATTTTAAAATCTCCGGAACCCGAGATTTCGAAAATCCTGAAAAATCCGAAATTCCGGATTTCATTCACGGAAAATTAAAAATTTTTAGTTTTTCGCCTAATTTATATTGCAATCAAAATTTGGTCCCGCTACACATTTTTGCTCCTAGAAGCTTTTCAGGAAAATGCACCCAATTTCCGGAATTCCGGGTTTTCAAAATTACCGGATTTTAAAATTTCCTCCTATACCCGCAACATGGGTATCATTCGAAAGCTCTTATCGAGGAGAACAACTTTTGTAATAGAGCGAACTCTTGAAAATGCACTCAATTCCCGGAATTTGCGAAAACCCGATTTTCCGGATTTTAGAAATTTTCTCCAATGTCTGCCCCTCAATATGGGTATCATTCGAAAGCTCTTGATGAGCTGAGCAAAGTTTCTACTAGAGCCAACTTGCAGAAATGAGCCCACTTTTCGGAATTCAAGAAAAACTTCCAAGCTAGAGTGAAATTTGCATTTTTTGAATTCCGGGAATTGGGTGCATTTTTGGACATTGGTTCTATTACAAGATTTGTTCAGCTCATCAAGAGCTTTCGAATGACACCCATATTGTGGGTATTGGAGAAAATTTTGTTTAATCCTGAAAATCCGGTTTTGGCGAATTCCGGGATTTGAGTGCATTTTCAGGAGTTCGTTCAAAAGTTGTTCAGCCCGATAAGAGCTTTCGAATGATGCCCATATTGTGGGTGTAGGAGGAAATTTTTAAAATCCGGTAATTTTGAAAACCCGGAATTCTGGAAATTGGGTGCATTTTTGTGAAAAGCTTCTAGGAGCAAAAATGTGTAATGTGTGTATCAAAAATGTGTACCTTCAAATGATAACTCAGGACAGCCGGGCAAATTTCGGTTCCCAGAATTTTTGGTCAGACTTTAGTTAATAGAAGCCGACTGCCGCTACCGCCTTTATCGAATAAGCGCTCAAGTAATAATAAATTTGGAAGATGTACGTATATATATACAATTTTTATTTTCTGAATGAAAATCACAAGTGACAGTTGCATGTTAGGTGTGTCATGAAGCGATTGCGCAGGCCAATGTAACATTAATTTTCATTAAATTCTTTTTTAGTGTAAATGTTTCGAACTTGTAATCAAATTCAAAACAAAAATCAATCGTCTAAGATATAGACAAATATATACATTACATAATTATGTTCCAACATATACAAACATCGTAAAAGACACGAAAAAATAACACAAAACAGAAAACAAATGATCTATGTTAGTGCGTGCTTGCGACCTCTACCAGACTTGATTCTCATACCCGCGGCTCATCAGTGGAGGAGTATGGAATTAAGCTTTTAGATCTTTTATTCCCCAATTAAGAATTCATAGAAAAATAGTCTCGCCGTCGGTCGCCTCAAGTAGTGATAGTTAAATAAATGCATACAGGAATATATAAACTTTGTGACATCAATATCCACAGATTATTTGAAGGTAAGTCAATTTTTAAAAAAAATTTTACGAAAGTATTTTCCAAGTAGCTAAAGGGTCTATGTTGATATCCTTATTAAAATTTGGATGTTTGACAGCCTTTAGAAAATATAATTTTAAAAGTCTATTTGTATAATTTTTATAAATTAACTTTTGTTTTAACGTGTTAATGTTAAAAATAAAGTTGACTTTATTCGAACAAATTAGAGATATTCTAATTCTACACCTTAACTGCTACGGAAATGCACACTTGTGTAGTCTTGTGGCTGTGGGGGGAAAACTGCACAATCCCACGCAAGACGCAAGCTCGCAAAAACTCTTTAAAACTGATTTCTAGTGTAAACATGAGCTTTTAATTTGATGGATCCATCTATTGGTATTGTGGAGAAATATTTAAACCAGAGTAAATAATAATGAACATTTCAGTGTAAATTTAAACTGTTTCCTTTTCGACTGGCTTATTAGCAATAGGTTTGTTGTTGAGTGCGATTCAAATTTCATTTCTAGTTGCAGTTGGGTATGGTTGTATTGAGTTGGGCTTTTTGGATTCTTTTGCGTGCCTTTGCTGGGTTTTACATTGCGTGCTAATGAAGTACTTTGTATGCGTGTATGCGTATTATATATTGTTCAACCAAGCATATTTGAAATTTGTATTCTTTTTTCTATATGCGTTGCGAGCATTGACGTTTGTCTGCAGTAAAATCGTGTGGTGTAGTTTATTTTTTAGATCAAGAGCACCTCTAGGTAGAGAAATAGACACCGATCACGGATAACTTCCATTATCATCGAGATATCAATAAGTATAGCTTAGAAATCTGTGTTTGTCAGCACGTACCTTGAAGCGGACCCGGCCCGACTGTTGGTAGGCAGGCAGGGATGCGTAGTCGCGTATTTGGAAACTGCATAATTGAGACGCGCAAGGAAACTGCACTGCTGTGGCACGCACAGGTGTGACTGGCCGGGCTTTCCTCGGCCGGCAAACAACTGCAGAGCACCCGGCCGACCGGCCGGGCCGGCCGAGTAAAAAAACCGGACGGGCAACAACACTAGTGCTCTGTGTCGAATGTCCAACACTTATACAACTTTATAATCTCAAATTTAACTTATGAAAGTAAGTACTGTTAAGTCTTAGCTGGTTATTATTAGGGTTGTGCTCAATACGAAAAAAGGGGGGCTGGGCCGCTTCATTTGGAGGGCCGGCCCCCGAAGCCGTGTTCAACACCGGCCCCCGGATCCGAGTTCACCGCAGCCCCCATGCCAGGAAATGTTTCCTTAAGAATATAATGATTTGAAAATAGTAATTTTTGCATAATTTTATATACTTACGTTGCAAGTTTGCGTTATTTTTTTGCTCTCTGAAAATGACTCCAATATTTTATTTCAATACTATACCTGCCCCAGTTAACCCATCTTGCCAGTGCAGTGGCATATCAAACAGATTAGAATAAAAATAATTGTAGGAGTTAGAATAGACAGAATGGAATGTACTCCCCGCCGGAAACAATTTGGGAGAGGGCATCTTCCCTTCAGTCCCCTTTTCGTGTCTTTCCCATTATCCCCCCATAGCTTCGTAGAAGTACTGAAGATGCACAATTTGACGGATTGAGTTGAAATTTGGTAGGGGTAGGTTTTCGGACCTGCTGATTTCAAAAATGCAAACAATCAGGCTAAGCTTACATCTTAAGCTTAGAACTTTAGCTTATATATGTTGAGCTAACAAAAAGCTGGACCTAAAAACGGATTTCAGATTCGTGATCTACGACCCCGAAAACCCCTATATACATCTTTTCAGCAAAATCGAAGACAAAAAATTTTTCGGTTCCTCTTGCTCTTGGTCCCCCACTCCCCCCTTACCAAACTAAAATTTTAAATTTTTTAAAAAATTTTAAAAACTTTAAAATTGTTTGCATTTTTGAAATCAGCAGATCCGAAAACCTACCTCTACCAAATTTCAACTCAATCCGTCAAATTGTGCATCTTCAGTACTTCTACGAAGCTATGGGGGGCAGGGTTTTTTTTGGTTTTCGGATTTGCGTCAACCTTGCGTCCAGCTAATTTTAAGTTGCGTCCCGTTAAGAAATTTTGCGTCCTGGTAAAATTATTGTTTTAACGTGTTTTATATGCAAAAATTGTATTCTTTATAAAAATGTCGATTATTTCTTCAGTGAAACATAATTTAATCGAATGAAAAATTAATTAGAACGGTGATGCTACTGAGAAGTAATGCACGATTGCAAAATATGTGAAATATGCCCTATATACACGACGGGGGGTCTGGGGGGCGGAGCTACAAGTTGAGAAATTTTTTGCGATTACGGAAAAATCCGTAATGCAAATGTTCAAAACGATTTAATTCGCATCTGTTGTATCTAACACATATCATTACCAATTTTTGATATTATTGACGACACACATTATTCCGATGTTTTGATGTTATAGTTAAACTAATTAAGAATTAGTTAAATTGCTATAAAATTATCAGAACAAAGGCAGTAATCCTGTTTTGAAAACTCAGAGAACTAATGAATCCCGGAAACATTATGACAAACAAGCAGCTGGGGGTGTGGGGGGCGGAGCCCCCCAGAAGTTGGAGAAATTTTTTGAAATGACTGATAAATCCGTAATGAAAATGATTAAAAAGATTAACTTGTCATCAGATACATTTAACTAAAATAGCAAATGCATTTTTGTGTAAATTATAGTATTTTGAGTTGTTTTCATTTTGAGAAGTAATAATCAATAAACAAAGAGCGTGCATGCGATGCGTAGTGGAGCATTAATAAAAGACGAAAACAGTGAAATATTAACGTTGGTTACGAATACGATTGATTAACCCTTTAATGCCTGAATTTCTTAAGGACAAACGTTTTTCGATGACTGCGCTAGAATCCTTTAAATGAACCAAACCAAAAATTGGATGCTCTACAAATTTGGTTGACTTTTGGTAATTAAGGGATTAACCCTCAGAAGCTGAAAATGTTTTGAAAATCCAGTCAAGAACAAAATTTAGACTTTAAAAACTGTGCTAATGCAATTGTATGAACCTCATTACATTACATGATCCCAAAAATTTGGGTATTCGGCTACGGCTACAAATTTTATTAATAATGGGCTTTGACCTGTAATGTATCGATACAGGTAGATAACTCAACTAAAAACTCAACAAGTACTGACACATTACAAAGCATTGGCATTCGATGACATAGCGGAAAACACCAGGGGGTCTGGGGGCGGAGCCCCCTGAAACTCGAAAAAATTTTTGGAAAATATGGAAAAATTGGTACTGGAAACATTTAAAGTTTTCACTCTTACAAAAGTGAATTTTCTCCCGAAATAATGTTGCGTCTAGCTTGCGTCCCGTTAAAATTTCGTTGCGTCAAGATAAGAAACTTTGCGTCCAGACGCACTTCTGGACGCAAAAAACCCTGATGGGGGGATAATGGGAAAGACCTGTCACGGTGCAGTTTTTCCCCCGGTGTAAAATTTCCCCCCGGAAAAACTACACCGGTGTGGATTTTCCCCCCGGAAAAATTACACCGGTGCGAAATTTCCGGGGGGAAATTTTGCACCAAAGCCAGAATCAATGCAGATTTCAGTTTATGAATTAAGTTTTGCTCATAAATATAGCAACTATGCTTTGAGGCTGGAATATGATTAGCCTAAAACGCTGAAATGCCAAAATAATTAATAATTTCTAATCTTATTAAATAAGTATCTTTCTTAGTAAAATAAAAACACAATTGAAATTTTGGAAGTTTTAGTCTCAGAGTTCAACCCCAGCTCAATGGTGAAATCTTTCCTTAGGGAAATTTTAAAAGGAAAGTTTACAAAATTCAGGTTAGCTTGGAAAATCTAGATTAATTTCAATTAATTGAGATTTCAATTTGCAAACTGAAAATTTTTATTTCAGCTTAATTCAATGAATTTTCTAAAATAAACTAAAAAATAAATTTTAATTTAATTGATTATTAATATTCTTGTTATACCTTTGCCCTACATACAGATTTGAGCTCGGAGATAAAATCTCTAATATTTCAATTTATTTATTTTTACATAGAAAATTAAAACATAAAAATATTAGAAACCTAAGAAAGATTAGAAGTTATTATTTACTTAAGCATTTCACCCTTATAAGGTTTATTAAATGCAAAATACCTAGCAATTGAATACAATAATGATTATAATCAATCCTAAAAATCTTTTGTTTTTTCAAAAAACTTTATTTATTATATATTTGATTTAGTTTTGTATCTCTATCTCAGTCGGTTTATCTTCAGTAGTCAGAATTTCATATGTCAGAATTTCATTCGTCAGAAATTAACCTTTCAAACTTTCATAAGTCAGAATTTCATTAGTCAGAATAAGGTTTTTGAAATAATGTAAGTTGAACTTTCATTTGTCAGAATTTCATAAGTCAGAATTTCATTAGTCAGAATTTCGTTAGTCAGAATTTAGGTTTTTGAAATAATATAAGTTGAACTTTCACAGAATTTCATATGTCAGAATTTCATTAGTCAGAAATTAACCTTTCAAACTTTCATAAGTCAGAATTTCATTAGTCAGAATAAGGTTTTTGAAATAATATAAGTTGAACTTTCACAGAATTTCATAAGTCAGAATTTCATTAGTCAGAATTTCGTTTGTCAGAATTTTGCAAAAAAGCCATTTTCTTCCTGGCGCAAAGTGTAACAAAATGGCGGATCTTGATGATAATTTTATAAAATGGTTTCTAGTCGACACAAATATATATGTGTTTTTGCTCAACCACCAGCAACGAGCAAAGCTCTGTTTTCAAAAGATTTCCCCAATAACTGGGCTGGTTCCGTATACCTACATCTTACAGATAGGCAATGACGATAGGCGGTTTAGTTCGAATTCTAAAAGAATCAGAATGGCCAAGAGTAAGTAATAACTGTTGGATACTCTTGCTATGGCGCAAATCATCAAGGGTCTTTTTGGGGAAGAGTTAAAAGCTGCAAAGGAGTTGATTTTAGTTCTGCTCTTCTCTACTCTACCCTACTTTATCGGGAAAGGCCCTAAGATTGTGCAGCAACGTGCAAAAGTTTGAAGAAACTAGGAAAATCAAATTCTGACTTACGAAATTCTGATTAATGAAATTCTGACTAATGAAATTCTGACTATTGAAATTCTGACAAATGAAAGTTCAACTTATATTATTTCAAAACTTAAATTCTGACTAACGAAATTCTGACTAACGAAATTCTGACTAATGAAATTCTGACTAATACGATTCTGACTGATGAAAGTAGACGTCTCAGTCGAACTATTATAATAAATAATTATTTTGGCGGATTATGCTAATCAATCATATTCCATCTTCAAAGCATAACTAGTAGCTTCGATTATGATCCAAACTCAATTTATAAACAGAAATCTGCAATATTTCTTGCATTGGTGCAAAATTTCCCACCGGAAAATTCACACCGGTGTAATTTTTCCGGGGAGAAAATCCACACCGGTGTAATTTTTCCGGGGGGAAAATTTTCAAGGGGGAAAAATCACGACAAGACCCCCCTTTTCTAGAAATTTAAAATACATGTTAATGGAAATTTAAAGGTTCGTCTTGTTCTGCCGAAAACTTAAGCAAAACTACAGGTTTCTTAAGATTTACTACAGGAAGGAAACTCTTGTAATTTTACTATTTGGATGTTTTCCAGAAAGTATCCTACAACAGTCTGTAAAAATTACAAAAAACTCCACCGGCAACTAACGGCACAGGATCACTCTTGTAAGAAAACTACAAAAATGCCTATAGCTTCCATCATCTCTAAGAGGGAATATTGGATAGGGGGAAATTTAAAAGATAGAGGGAACTCAAAGAATTTATAAAAACAAATTCTAATAAACAGCATACAGTCCATACATCTTGATAAGATAAGAACTGATTTCCGATTAATACTTTGTTTCGACAATAATTTTCCAAGTTTTCCAAGAAAGCATTTCCAAGAAGTTATGTAGCTATTATATATAGAAGGTGAAATCTGATAGTTTACCGAAAGCTAAAATTAAAAAATAGCTAATAACATCTTTTTTAATACGTCAGACTTGGCAAATTTCATACTTTCCAGCACGAAATTGAAACGGGGGCCGGTTTGGATGCCGTGACCGACACCGGCCCCCGCGGCCGTGTTGGGCCCGGCCGCCCAAGTTGGGGGGCCGGGCCGCGGACCGGCCCCCGAAAATAAAATGGGGGCCGGGCCGTTTAGGGGGCCGGCCCTCGGGGCCGGCCTCCCGGGGGCCTGCCCTACCACCGGCCCCCCGAACAACCCTATACATAAATTCCTCAAAGCTCAGAAATTTTGAGGATCTGACCTGCCAGACCTAGATAGTTTCCAGAAAATGTATATTCATTAAAAGCGTTCTTAAATTAGGAACGCTTTCTATTTAATTTTTGCATTAAAAGCGAAAGCTTTCATGTCCAATTATGATGCAGATGAAAGAAAGCGGTAGCATCATATATTATCACAGTTACTTGGAAAATGGCACTAGTTGCTGATGCTGGGCACAAACGGACCGTACCATATATAGTAGTCTAATGGCATATTGTGTTTTTAATATATCTTCTATGTACAAACAGTGCGCGTCACAGCTGTGCAGTTTCCTTTGCTTGCGCGTCCTGGTCATGCAGTTTCCGTGCGCGTCTCAGTTGTGCAGTTTCTAATTACGCGGTCGGGTGCGGCCCGGTGGTGTTCTTAGCAGTTTTTATAAAATCATTACGTAAGGAGAAGGAGCCCAGCACCAACAACTAAATAGAACCCCAAATTTAGGGTTAATTATATATATTGCTATGAATTTTTTCCCTTTTAGATTGCTGCTAGTGATGAGGATCGGATAGGATCGGCAGCTAAAATTTTAACCGATCCGATCCAGCAACATTATTTGTCGATCCGATCCGATCCGATCCAGGTCCTCGATTGGTCGATCCGATCCGATCCGGCGATCTGAAATGATTTCTTCAAAATCTAAGTGGAACTAGATTTAAAGTAGGTTTTTGCAGTGTAAAACACATCTTAAGGTGGCGATTCCTTTTGGGCACATATTGTTATTCGGCGGCGTAAACCAAGACGAAATTTGATGAAACTTTCCGAAATAAGTTCTTTTAGCGTTCTAACACTCTCCGCGCAATCCCGATTCAAAAATTCGAGATTTCCGGTCAAAGTGGTTTTTCCCAATTTCTGAACGTTTGGCAGCTGCTATACAGTGATGACTATATTCATTCGAAAGATCTCTCTGAGCTTCACATTTTTGCTTTTTAAAGTAAGTTTCTAGCTTTTTTCTACCGTGAGATATAGCCGATTTTCTTGTTTTGGCGTCGAAAACTTGGCATTTTTGCAGAAACCAAATAATCCAACATTTCTTGAGCTACGCAAGCCGTAAAATCAAACTAAGGGCGTCGATCTGAAGGTCTCACAGGGACAAATTGTCCGACGGATGATCGTCTTTCCAACTGCTATCCTGTAGGCTGCTATCATAAAAATGTAGTTTTTGCAAAAACACGACCAATTTTGTTCCAAACATTGTGGAGCATTCACCATGCAAGCTGGAGGGCTGCTACTGAACAAATGTGTTCAGCACAAATATACCCAGGGACGATTTTTTAGTTGCCCCGATTGCTGCTTTCTAGCTAAAGTAATCTCTTGACAAATTTGGAAAAAGTAGGCAAAATACAGGTTACGCACACATTTCAGCTTATTTCTCTACAACGAAGAGAGATTTCACAATAAATAAAAAATCGTCCTCAGCTATTTGATGGAGGTATCGAATGATATAACTGATGTCTCGCAAAAAAATTTACTTGAGTCTGCAAAAATTCTGGAAAATTATACTTCTTCTAAAATGTGTTAAAAATACTTTAGAAACGCAACATTAGTTTCGTGGCCTGCATTAAACAGAGAAAATGTCAAGCTACATTTTGATATAAAAATAGCTTCTTAACTCCAAGTAATGAATGAGTAATAATGGTGCAAACTTTATGTGACCAAAGGGAATCACCACCTTAAACACTATAGTTTTATTATAATTTCTTTGTAATTCCGAAATTCGTAGTTCGAAAGCGTAATTCTACAAAATTATATAGATTAAGCAAAAGTACTCAAAATAGTGCGCCAGATGATGATCACGGCCTGCCTACCAAAATGCAAATTTATCATTACCAATTTAAGATAATATATACAAGTTAAACATTTCAGTTAAAACTACAATTTTGAGAATTAATTTCAATTTGGATTAAAAAATTATTAACTTGATTTACCAGACACCGAAATTGAAGTTGTAATTTCTTGGATCGCCGATCAAACATTTTTTCTCGGAAACTGAATCTGAAGCTTGGACTGTACCTCAAACACGGACCAAAAACTTTAAAAAACATTGCGGAAAGTAAATTTTGAATGATCACAGAGTTTGACTTCGGGTTTTGGAATAAAGCCACAAGGAGATAAACCATAAAACTTCACTCCAAAGTTCTGACAAAAGTAAGCAACATTAATCACAGAGAGTTATGCATTAATTCATTAATTAATTAGTTTTTCATTACTACTTAGCAGCATAGTAACAGCGGGTCTTGATTCTGCACTTTAATGCCAGATGCATTGCATAAAATTATATAGTATGTAAATGTGCTAAGTTGCTGTAATAAGTTGTCACATACTTACTGAATGCTAAGTTTGAGAGACCCAAAACCAAAATCAAGTTTGGTTTGTAGAAGGAAAATATTGTAGGAGCAACGTACGCACCAAGCAGTGCAGTGATAGAAGTCAAGTTCAGTCACAAATATGCGTCGGGTACGGTTTCATTTTATGTGATGTTGGGTATCAAGTCTGGTATGTACTGATAGCAAGAGTACATAATAATAAGAGTATGCCACTAGGCAAGCTCTATGTTATCAGAGCAAAAACTATGCTCTGCTCGCTAACGGCCCACCCCCCCCGCAAATCAGACCCTAGTAACCCCCCCGCAAATCAGTACCTAGACGAAACGGGGGTACGCTCACTCGCTCTATGTTTATGTGCTTAAGCTCGAAAACACAAGCAGTGCGTGCGCAAATTTTGTGCCTGCTTCGAGCTTTAGAACACAAACATAGCGCACAAAAATCTTTGAAGTGAAGGGTTTAATTTGCGGGGGGGGGGGGGGTGGGCCGTTAGCGAGCAGAGCATAGTTTTTGCTCTGATAACATAGAGCTTGCCTAGTGGCATACTCTTATTATTATTATGTACTCTTGCTGATAGTCTTGTTATAACGAAAAGCTGGATCGAAAACTGGTTTTCAGCTTCGCCTTCAGGCCCATTTTATCTTAGAGCTTTTACTTTCGTGGGGTTCTTAATTTTTATACCGCCGGAGGCGGTATACTTGTAATGGGTTGACCCATCTGAATTCATATGTTTTGCATGTAAATTGCTTGGCGCGGAGGATTTCCGTCCTATCTTCAACACATGTCCCTGTTACGCAGGTTTTTTTGCCCAACAATTTTTCTACGATTTTGCAATTTTTAGAGCATCATTACATTCAATTTAGTTAATTATCAACGCCCTGTAAATTGTTTTGCACACGATCACTCTCTGCCTTTTCTCATATTACCGAAAATCGGGCGTTATTTGCCTGTCACTTGATTGGCAGAGGTTTAACAGATCAATAAATAGCTAAAACTGATGTTACACTTTTCTTGTACAAAGACTGATTTTGCGCTTGCACTGTATTTATTTCATTAGTTTTGCTTTGCTTCAGAATTTAGATAAAATAAATTGTTTAGATAAATGATAACTTTCTCTTTTGCGGTTTACTCGATAAAACCGTTATAGTCAGAGTAGTATAGTGGCTAGGGTGTCCGCTTGGCACTGTTCCGGACACAGATCGAATCCTTCTTCCAGTAGTTTCACAATTGGTAGTGGCAAATGGCAATAAAATACTCCCATTCTTTTGACTCAGAAACGGTAAATGTCGGGGAGTTGAAACTAGTCAAAAGCTAACGTCACCGTACACTAGAACAGTATGATAAAAACAAACAAAACGTTGAACACATAAATCCCAAATTCTACGGCGGTATTATTCCCCTTTTAAGGGGTAACTTGTTTGAATGGATTTGATCTATAACTATGTGTAACTATGCTTCAGTTTTGATGAGGTACTTCTGGAAGAGATGTGATCCGTGACTATAAAACAACCTGGTTTTGATTTATTGACAGAGTTCATGGGGCTTTTTTACGTACTAGGGGATTTAGGGTCTTTCCCATTATCCCCCCCACAGCTCTGAAGAAGTTCCGAAGAAGCACAATTTGACTGACTGAGTTGAAATTTGGTGGAGGTAGGTTTTCGGACATGCTGATTTCAAAAATGCAAAAATTTTAAAATTTTGTTTGGTTAGGGTAAGGGACCAAGGGGAACCGAAAAATTTGTTGAAAAAAAATTTGATGAAAACTTTCTTACAAGGGTTTTCTGGGGTGCTAATCACGAATCTGAAATTGGTTTTCGATTCAGCTTTTCATTAGCTCCGGATATGCTTACATCTTAAGCTTAAAACTTTAGCTCATATTAACCTAACGAAAAGCTGAATTGAAAAACTGATTTCACATTCGTGATCAGCGCCCCAGAAAACCCCTGTCAGCAAATTTTCAGCAAAATTTTTGGTTCCCCTTGGTCCCCCCTTACCGAACTAAAATTTTTAAATTTTTAAAAATTTTTTTAAATTTAAAATTTTTGCATTTTTAAAATCAGCAGGTCCGAAAACCTACCGCCACCAAATTTCAACTCAATCAGTCAAATTGTGCTTCTTCGGTACTTCTTCAGAGCTGTGGGGGGATAATGGGAAAGACCCGGATTTATGGGTTCTGGAGCTACTGGGTTTTTAATTTTTCTAGAGATTGCGTCCTGAACTCTGCAATTTAAAGCACATACGGGTTTCTAGCTTTCGCTTCAATCGGAAGCCTTTAGCTTATACCTGAAATATTTTTAGTCTAAATTTTTGAGAAACCAGGAGGACCCCTCCCAACACTCAGATTCATTTAAGGTGGTGATTCCCTTTGGTCACAAAGTTTGCACCATTATTACTCATTCATTACTTGGAGTTAAGAAGCCATTTTTATATCAAAATGTAGCTTGACATTTTCTCTTTTTAATGCATGCCATGACACTAATGTTGCTTTTCTAAAATATTTTTAACACATTTTAGAAGAAGTATAATTTTCCAGATTTTTTGCAGACTTAAGTGAATTTTTTCGCGAGACATGGGTCATATCATTCGATTCCACTATCAAATAATATGTAGCTGGGGACTCTTTTTTAATTATTATGAAACCGCTCTTCGTTATAAAGAAATTCGCTAAAATGTATGCACAACCTGAACTTTGCCTACTTTTCCCAACTTTGGCAAGCGACCACTTTAGCTAGAAAGCAGCAATCGAGACAACTAAAAAGGGTCCCTGGGTATTTTGGTAGACAATCCATGCGATGGCAACACGAAATCAATACACACACACACACACACACACACACACACACACACACACACATATATATATATATATTTATATATATATCCATATATATATATATATATATATGTATATG
Source organism: Trissonchulus latispiculum (assembly GCA_030248195.1). Classification (NCBI taxonomy): domain Eukaryota; kingdom Metazoa; phylum Nematoda; class Enoplea; order Enoplida; family Ironidae; genus Trissonchulus; species Trissonchulus latispiculum. Next base: position 50,381 of record JASAND010012663.1, read on the forward strand.
TATATATATATCTCAGCACAGCATATATATATATGTATATATATGTATCACACATACACATACCCCTACACATACGTGGGTACCCCCATCGTTCGTGACATCGTTCAGCATACACACATACACATACATGGGTCCCCCCATGACATCGTTCGTGACATCGTTCAGCATACACACACATGAAGAACAAACGAAACTAAGATTGTCACTACAGCACCTCCGACCCGAAAAATTCGGGCCCGAGGTGGGGATCGAACCCACAACCTTCGGTTAACTAGACCGACGCTCTACCGATTGAGCCACCCGGGCACAATCGAACCAAGCTTAAGTTGGAATTCGTTCCCAAACTGTAGTGACATTTTAGAAGACGCTTTCGCGCCAGCCCACATACCTACACATACGTGGGTACCCCCATCGTTCGTGACATCGTTCAGCATACACACATACACATACATGGGTCCCCCCATGACATCGTTCGTGACATCGTTCAGCATACACACACATACCCCTACACATACATGGGGACCCCCATGACATCGTTCGTGACATCGTTCAGCATACACACATACACATACCCCTACACATACATGGGTACCCCATGACATCGTTCTTGACATCGTTCAGCATACACACATACACATACCCCTACGCCTACACATACATGGGTACCCCCATGACATCGTTCGTGACATTGTTCAGCATACACACACACACATACCCCTACACATACATGGGGACCCCCATGACATCGTTCGTGACATTGTTCAGCATACACACACATACCCCTACACATACATGGGTACCCCCATGACATCGTTCGTGACATCGTTCAGCATACACACACATACCCCTACACATACATGGGGACCCCCATGACATCGTTCGTGACATTGTTCAGCATACACACATAAGCATACCCCTACACATACATGGGTACCCCCATGACATCGTTCGTGACATCGTCAGCATACACACACATACCCCTACACATACATGGGGACCCCATGACATCGTCCGTGACATTGTTCAGCATACACACATACACATACCCATACACATACATGGGTATACACATACAGCATACACATACACACACACACACACACACATACATACACACACACACACACACACACACACACACACACACACACACACACACACACACACACACACACCCACCCACATATACCCCTACACATACATGGGTACCCCCATGACATCGTTCGTGACATCGTTCAGCATACACACTACACATACCCGTACACATACATGGGTATACACATACAGCATACACACACACACACACACACACACACACACACACACACACACACACACACACACACACACACACACACACACACACACACACACACACACACACACACACACATACCCCTACACATACGTGGGTACCCCATGACATCGTTCGTGACATCGTTCAGCATACACACACATACCCCTACACATACATGGGGACCCCATGACATCGTCCGTGACATTGTTCAGCATACACACATACACATACCCCTACACATACATGGGTACCCCCATGACATCGTTCGTGACATCGTTCAGCATACACACATACACATACCCATACACATACATGGGTAGCCTTATGACATCGTTCGTGACATCGTTTAGCATACACACATACACATACCCCTACACATACATGGGTATCCACATGACATCGTTCGTGACATCGTTCAGCATACACACATACACATACCCCTACACATACATGGGTACCCCATGACATCGTTCGTGACATCGTTCAGCATACACACATACACATACCCCTACACATATCATGACATCGTTCGTGACATCGTTCAGCATACACACATACACATACCCCTACGCATACATGGGTGCCCCATGACATCGTTCGTGACATCGTTCAGCATACACACATACACATACCCCTAGCCCCATGGCATCGTTCGTGACATCGTTCACTTAACACACATATGTACACATAATATATACACACAAACATGACATCGTTCGGTGAACACAAATATATACACACAAACAAAGAAACAAACAAACAAAGAAACAAACAAACAAGCACACAAACAAAGAAACAAACAAACAAACAAAGAAACAAACAAACAAACAAAGAAACAAACACACAAACAAAGAAACAAACAAACAAACAAACAAAGAAACAAACAAACAAACAAAGAAGCAAACAAACAAACACACAAAACCTTCGAATGTGAAAAACTGGGGGGAGGGGGGTGAACGCATGCCACATGCTCTTCTAGCACACATCACATTAACATGCACATACACGCTACAGATTAGGATGACACACCTGCCCCACTAATGTACATACCCTCTCACTCCAACTGACATCACCCACCTCCCTGCCATCGCATGCCATCGCATGGAAGGGTGACCGGTATTTTAGTGTAAAACACGTCCAGTAAGTGGCAACCATCTAGCTTCCATAGTAAATGCTGCACAATCGCTGGAAAAAATTTGGTCATGTTTTTGCAAAAACTACATTTTCTATGATAGCAGCGCACGGGGTAGCAGTTAGAAGATTATAGTCACGGATACTCGGTCTCGACGAGATCTTCAAACTACACCTGTAGCTTAATTTTATGGCTTACGTAGCTCAAGAAATGGCGGATTATTTGATTTCTGCTAAAATGACAAGTTTTCAACGCGAATATAGGAAAATCGACTACATCTCACGATAGCAAAAAGCTAGAAAGAGACTTCAAAAAGCAAAAATGTAGAGCTCAACAAGATCTTTCGAATGAATATAATCATAGCTAATCGCCTAATTCTATTGTATCCATTTTCCGCGATGGCAAAAAGTTTCCGGGGAAAGGAAGAATCTTAAAAATTTGTTTTCATGACAGGCATGTGCACGAGAGAAGAACCTTTTTATCTAAAGGGACAGAACTCTTGCAAAAGGATAAAAGTATAAACAGAACTGATTTTTCTCCTTTCGTCCGCCCAGATTTGACCGCAAAGGAACGTCAACAAAACTACGAAATGAGGCAGGAGATTCGGCGCCGTTCAGCGGCTGGAGAAAAGGGACTGAAGATCAGAAACGGAAAAATTGTGAAAGTGCCATTGCCGCAGGAACCGGACGAAGAAAATGATACGCCTACGAATCCGGACCAGTTGGGAAACCAGTGAGCACCAGCCGACAACGTCAAACTTGTTTTTCTGTTAACTTTTGTTTGTTAAATGCCAGAGGATTGAGAAATAAGCTAAGTGAGCTACAATATCTTGTACTTACGCAGCAAAATGATTTATTTGTAATCACAGAAACGTTTTTTGATGACGACTTTTCGGATATAAACTTGAGTTTTATAAAACATCACACTATTTTTCGAGCTGATGATAAAGTTCGGGTTGGGTTTGGAGGTGGTGTCATGCTACTGTTACCCAAAAAGTTTCAGGGTTGTGTATTAAGTACGGTGTCAAACGAATATTATGAAATGTTAGAATTGAATATTTATATTGAAAGTACAATGTTGGGACATATCGTGGTACTTTATAGAACACCTTCTGCAAATAAAATCAATTCAATTGTGTCACTGAAAAATACGTTAAAAAGTATGAAATTGCCAAAAAACGTCCCCTCTTATATCATGGGTGATTTTAATCTTCCCGATATAAAGTGGAACCACGATATACTGCCAACAAATTATGCAGATTGTTTACTGTTTAAATGGATGTTAGAAAACAGTTTTGATCAGTATGTCTTGGAGCCTACGCACAATGCGGGGAATATATTGGATTTAGTTTTCTGCAATCATACAGCATTTATTACTGATGTTATTGTAGAGCAACCATTTAGCTCTTCGGACCATTTTAAAATTCGCGGTCAGCTTGGTCCATTTGACCTAAATCAAGTAAACAGTTTTCCAATATCGTTCAATTTTAGAAAAGCTAATATTGGTGGCATCAAAATGTTTCTTGAAAATACAAATTGGGATCCAATATTCAATTTTGAAACCGATATTAATAAAATATGGACAAAGTTTAAATCTGCCTTGCATGAATGTTTTCATCAACATGTTCCTCTCTCTGTTAAACATGACAAAAAACAAAGGCATCCTTTTTCGGCAGCAACAATACGAGCTCATAAATTTCAAGCTCATTTACATAAACAGTACAAAGTTTATCCTTCTCGTAAAAACAAAACACGCTGGTTAGCAGCAGCAAAAAAATCGCGACAGCTTAAAAGAAAGGATATACTGAGGGATGAAAACAAGGTTATCGAAGCCAATAATGAGCGATTATTTTGGTCTTTTGTCAAATCTAAGTTAACATCAAAATCTGAGATTCCGGTTATCAAATCGCAAAATAAGCTAATTGTTGACGACCAAGAAAAGGCAACTATTTTTAATAATTTTTTCTCATCTGTTTTTACGCAAGATGACAACAGTGTATTTAATTTCTTACCAAAAACAAATGAATTTCTTGAAAGTTGTACTTTTGACGAAGAAATCGTAAGAAAGCATTTGAAAAAGTTAAAACCTAAATTTAGCTGTGGAGTAGACGGAATTCCGCAGTGGTTTTTGAATAAATTTGCTGATGACTTAGCATATCCACTGTCAAAATTATTTACTGTATGCTTTGAACTATCAACGATTCCTGAGGAATGGAAAATTGCAAAAATTGTGCCTATACATAAAAAAGGTGATAAATGTTGCGTAGAAAACTACAGACCAATCAGCTTACTATGTGCTTGTTCAAAAGTAATGGAGTCTATTGTAGATGAAGTGTTGTCATGTTTTCTTAATGTCCATAGGCTTGTGTCTGATAACCAGCATGGTTTTAGAGCCAAAAGATCAACTGTTAGTCAAATGTTGGCAACCTTAAATGAATGGACTAGTGCACTTGAAGCGAAAAAGTTTATCGACGTACTTTATTTAGACATAGCAAAAGCATTTGATTCGGTATCTCATGCAAAGTTGTTAATTAAATTAAAAGGTTTTGGAATTTCTGGTAAATTTTTGAAATGGTTTGAAAATTATTTGAAAGAGCGGAAGCAATATGTGCAGATTGGTGCGTCAGTATCTGACGCAGTGCATGTTTTTTCTGGTGTTCCTCAAGGAAGTGTCCTAGGTCCGCGTTTGTTTACTATATTTATGAATGATATAGAGGAATGCCTAACATGTATGTCAGCAAAAATATATGCGGATGATACTAAATTTTATCTTGCCTCAAATGATCCAATTTCTTGCAATTTTGTTCAGACTGATATTAACTGTATACTGAAATGGGCTCATAAAAATCAATTGAAAATTGCTTTTCAGAAATCAAACTTGATGTATTTGGGATATAACAATCCCAAACATGTTTATTACTTTGATAATGTACAAATTGAAACAAGTAATTTTATGAAAGATCTTGGTTTAACTGTTACTTCAAACTTAAAGTCGTCTATGCACTGTATAAATGTTGCAAAAAACGGGGCATGTAATGGTGAATATTTTGTATCGAAACTTTAGTTCTACAGCAACTAAATTTTTGGTTAAGCTATATACAACATATATACGCCCGAAACTAGAGTATGGTAGTGAAGTTTGGAGTCCTTATTTGATCAAAGACATCGAATTAATTGAAAAAGTTCAACGAAATTTTACTAAGCGCATTCCAGGTTTCTCTAAGTATTCATACCTAGAACGGTTGAGGATTTTAAGATTGGAAAGTTTAGAGGAAAGGCGTTTGCGCCGTGACTTAGTTATGGTTTATAAACTAATTTATGGTTTGGTTGATTTAGATTTTACACAATTTTTCTTGTTTAATACTGTGGATATAACTCGAGGCAACAGTATGAAATTAGTGAAACGCTTTAATCGCCTAGATATAAGAAAGAATTTCTTTAGCGAAAGGATTGTGCAATATTGGAATAGTCTGCCTGAAGACATTGTACTATCAGTTTCGGTCCATGATTTTAAAAGTCGACTCGCAAATGTTAAGTTTCAGAAGAGTCAAGAGGGTCGGGTTAATGTAGTCGATGTTCGGCCCATCCCGAACCTCATTAACCAGTGATTTGTGATTTAATGTGAACTCGTGGTGTTAATTGTTACTATGCTTTTTATTATGTTTCTCTTTTACAGTATTCGTAATCATTGTTGGTTGGTTAATAATAATAATAATAATAATAATAATAATAATAATAGCTGTGCAGCAACTGTCTGTCAAAATTTGACAAAAACCACCCTGAACGGAGACATCGAATTTCTGAAGCGGGATTGCGCGAAGGGTGTTAGAATGCTAAAAGAATTTATTTTAGAAAGTTTCATCAAATTTCATCTTGATTTGAACCGTCAATCAACAATATGTGCCCAAAAGGAATCACCGCCTTGAAAGCTTTGTCCAATATAATTACACGTTATAATGACGTGATGTGTCTGATTGATAGAGTGATAGAGTAGATATGCACATAGATCAGAGATGAAACCGGGTCACCGGGTCAGTTCGGGTCACTATATGGACCGGGTCACCGGGTCACGAGCTCTGACCCGGTATTTTTGATAGGGGTAACTTTTTACTGTTATAGCATATTTTTCAGTTTTTACCAGTTTTTACCACCAACTGAAAACTTCAATAAGTACTCAAAAACTAGCAATAGAAATGTTAACTTAATCGTGTAGTTTTTTAAATGCTTGTCGCTGTAGTGTCCTCATAATATTTGTAATAATGACCTATCGAGCTTGGATCTAGGCTTGAAATTACAATGATTGCGTTGAATCTTAACTAGAAAAGGAAAATTATTACATGGGAGTCTGAAATTTTTATTTTAAAACATAAAATCCTCCATGCTCCATCTACTGTAAGTGCTTTTTCGCCGCTGCTATCATTTTTGGAAGGAGGGGGTCAGACTGTGTGTTTCAAATGTCGGTGAGAAGGAAAATCTCGGCAAAACACGGTTTACAGATTCTGAGTTTTGCTTTGCATTTTTCTAATTGTTGTGGCTTACTACCTTAAGGAACTAATGGAGTTGTGAGTTGTTTTTATTTATAGAACAAGAATAAAAATGCTCCGGTGGAGCATAAAAGATGCAATATGGGTGACATTAGGTTGTAAATGGACAGAGGACTAGGTTAAAAGCGCACTAATATGGACCAGCTTCGCTGAACAACCCATATTCAGGGCTGTGACCGGGCCGTGAAGCGGGCCCGGGCCGGCCCCGATTTTATAGAGGGCGGCCCGGCCCGGGCCGTCTACCCTGCAAAGCCCGGCCCGCTTCAAGGCCCGCGGGGCCTGCCGGGGCCTTCGGGGCCGTCGATTTCTTACGCTGCGATTCATTTATGTGCGTGTAATGTTACGTTGGTATGTCATATATGCATATTAATACACAATGAATATGTGGGCATTTAGGTTTCAACACAATGTTCGTGTTTACTTCCTTAGACATTGCGTCCAAAAGCTAGAGACTTGAATACAAAGCTCAATTGGGCGTTGTATCGTTTTCTCACCCTGTTGAGACATCAGCAGCCAGCCTTGTAATATATAACAGAAGCAAAACTTGCAGAATGTCCTCAATGCTTACTACAGTTATCTTGTAGTCAAGCAGTTTCAAAGCTTCCTGATTTCAGCGACCGTTGTTGTGAGACTTGGGATAACTTGCTAAGTTGGTTCCGGGATAATTTGCGAAGTTTGGGTACTTCCCGGTTGTTTATTTGTTTTTACTTCACCTGTATGCGTTTCTTAATTTTTGGTAATTGCTGCGAAATGCATGGGTAAGATAGGATTCTGACAGTGTGTAGATTAGTCTCTATGCATGCCTGTTTCTACGGTTTTAGAAAAGCCGCTCAAAATCGAGGAATTTCAATACATATATACCCGGTTAGCGACATCACAGCTCGGCCCCCTAACAGGCCCGGGTAGGCGGGTTCAGGCCATGTAGCACTGTAGTGGGCCTCGAACCCGGACCCGGCGTGGAACCTTGAAACGAGCTCCGGGCCCGGGCCGGGCCGTGAAGCGGGCCGCGGGCCCGGGCCAAGCCCGGCCCGGCACGCTAGATCGGCCCTGCTTGTTGTTGCTATCGGCAGTTCTTCAGGAAATTGTACGATTTGCCAGCATGACCCTTGCAAGTATATGTATATAGTCGTGTTCCTTATTAAACAACTTAATAATACACGTATTTCATAATATATATAATATATAATAGTAATATATAATATAATGTCAACTGCCTTTCGCATCAACTTAATACGAGATTCTGCGCTGACAGTGCAGAAAAAACACCTTGAACACCTTTCTACCAGAACTGCATTGTTTATTTGGAATAAGCTTTAATATTTCAAAATCGTCCCGCTTGCTTTGAAAGCTGAAGAATGCAGATCTTACTCGTATGTCATGTGGAGTGGAGCATGAGTGACCGCGAATACGGGTTGGTCAGCGAAGCTGGTCTATATTAGTGCGCTTTTAACCTAGTCCTCCCGGCATTTACAACCTGCCCCTCCCATATTAATGTTTTAAAACCTAGTCCTCTGTCCATTTACAACCTAATGTCACCCATATTGCATTTTTCATGCTCCACCGGAGCATTTTTATTCTTGTCCTATTTCTTTTTTAAGATTCTCAGCAAAAAGCAAAAACGTTAAAGCGGTGTGAAAGAAACTTTGGACCAATTTAACTTTATCCCCCCCCAGAACCCCAATTAAACTTTATCCCCCCCAGAATTAAAACCTGCCTAAAAGCACTAATTCAGTGTCACATTGTGTTTTATTGTATTATTTATTGTATGGCTTCATATTGGAGCCTGATGAATTAAAAAAATTTTAACATTTTAAATTTTAGTTTGGTAAGGGGGGACCAAGGGGAAACGAATAATTTTTTGAAAAAACATTTGCTGAAAACTTGCATACAGGGGTTTTCGGTGGCGCTGAGCACGAATCTGACATCCGTTTTTCAATTCAGCTTTTCGTTCGCTCAGTATAGGCTAAACTTGTAAGCTTAACATGTAAGCTTATATATACTGAGCTAACGAAACGAAATAACTTTATTCAAATTGTGTTCATCTTCTGATGGAACAAATTCTAATGACTACTAAAAGGACGCCAAGTACACATTGTTTCCCTTTTACACAAATTTTGATTGCTGACCCCAATTTAACTTTATCCCCCCCAAACTAGTTGGGGGGGGGGGATAAAGTTAAAGAGATCCGAAACTTTAAAAATTCCGCCAATCATTAATTGTCAACCGAAAGTACAGAACAAAGAAGCTTGAAAAGTTCCAAGTTCTTCCTTTTTCTCTATTTTGACAGAAAGCCAACATCCAGTACCCATGGATGCAATAGTTTTAGTTGCTGTATATAGCATATAGCACTTTACTGCAGCGCAACCAAATGCAAACTTTACTGTCGGTGAAGGAAACTCAAAACACTATTTGCAATACTCTTCCGTACTTGTATACTAAATTTCGGACGATTGCAACTTACCTGTAGCTAGTTACAGGCCGTGCTGTACTTCAGCAGCACTCTACTGCAGAGCAATTAGGCGCAAACTTCACTGCCAAAAACGGAGACTTGTATGGCATGATTTCCAATGCTATTAGTCTGCACCTGCCTACAGAATTTCAGACGATTGCAAGTTTTCTGTAGTTAGTTATAGGCCGTGCTGTACTTCTGCAGCACTCCACTGCAGCGCAATCACATAGTAATATCGTAATAAGTATACGAAACGTATCTATAATAGTTTGTCATGTCCTAAACTATCTGTATGCCGAATTTCAAATACCAGTGACGAATGAATAACTTGTTATCGAAGGTGCTGTGTTTGGGGCAGCACATACAGCACGGTGGAAGCTAGAGAGTGCACCAACTAACATAGCTACAGTTCCCCCTTTCTACAGACATAATTTTCACCAAGTTTCATATGTTTAGCCGTTTACAGTAAGTCTACAGGCAGCGTGCTACGGTTGCTGCATAATACTACAGCACGATAGCAGCACCGCACAGAGCTGCGACTATGCTCATCGTGTTCAGCGACCCCGATAACCTTTATATGCGTCCCACTATATGGCCCAAAACAGCATATTTAGGCCTATTTTTGACTATTTCCTGTAGAGTTTGGACTTAGAAATTTTCCGAAAATGGCTATTTGGCCGGACCAACTTTGGGCCGGCCGCCAGAACGATCCTGGCCAGATATCAAAAATCGCCCTCGTTAGGACATATAAACCCTTCCGTAGATCCTTATGCAACAAATCGCGTCTCTCTAGCGTCTTCCCTGAGTTCTGTAGCTTTGACAAAAAATTGGCCATTTTTGGCCATTTTAGCGCCAAGACCACTTTTGGCCGGCCGTACAGGTGGCTGGCCCGGCCGGGCAGCGAAAAAATATCAAAAAGGTTCACTTTCGGGGTATATACGTTCAGAAAAACCAAACTTCACCTGCTGAAAATGCCCAGATCGTTCTAACACTCCGACAGAAAATTGCATTTTTGCAAGCGTGACTTACACGGAAAAAAAACAAAAACAAACGGACCTAACTTTCCCGGAAGCGAAAATTTTCAAAGTTGGAAATCCTGACCAAAACTTTTTTTGCGACTTGTAGTACTCGTCGTGTAGATTCCAACGATACCAAAATTGTCCAGTTTCGTTGAGTATTTAGCTGGCACGGAGCTCGAACGGGTCTCCAAGGGCCGCACTGAGCCTTTTACACCCAGGGGAGCGCTGTCTGAATCCTAGCCATTAGCAAAAATGTTTTCAAAAACTTTTCCGCTGAGTGAAACCATTAACCATACAACTACAAAAATATTTTGCTAAAATAATGATAAAACAAAAAAGTGCTAATGTTAAGCTCATGATTAGAATTAGATGAAGTAAAGACTTTGCCGAAGTACATATTTTGTTCGAATTTGTTTGATTCAAAAAGCTATGTAGTTTACTTCACATCACATTGAGTGCGATATCGTGCAAATCAGTTTTGATTTTTTCCGGTTACTTACAAGATTTACATTCCAATTTTACTACTTTAAGGAAATTTAAAAATTTGCCCGACTTCTTATTTTAGACACCAAAAATGTCAAAAAAGGTAAAAAACACGCACCGCACCCCAATTTTTAATTTTTCCAAGCTTAAACCCTAATTTTCAAAAATAGCGGGTCACCGGATCAGGGATTGACCGGTTCACCGGGTCAGCAAATAGTGACCAGGTTTCATCTCTGACATAGATATCTTGACACGAATGGTGTTCAGCGACCCTGAAAACTCCTATATACACTTTTACTAAAGTTGAAGACAATTTTTGTATCCCCTTTCCCCCCCCAACTTCTGTTTTACCAACACTCAAAACTAGTATTGGGCCAAAATATCTACACCGTGCAGCACTAAAACGAAAGGCCAAGGAGATTGATGCAGCAACCGGAAAAAGTTCGGGACCAAAACGCCACCTTGACGAAAACTTGACCATTTTTTGCAATAAAAAATATAATAGTGATGTATTAATACCAAGAGTACCTAATAGATAAAGGTTAGAAACTTTATGCTCTGTTATCAGATCATGGTAAACGATCTAATGATTCACGCTCCTCATAAAATTAGTAGTTAAAAAGCAGTTCTACTTACAAAAATTGATGATTTGGGACAAAAATTCTGGCCCTGGCTTAAAAAATTAACTTTTGGACCAGTAAAAATTTGGCAATCAGTGATCACTTTTTAATGTAGAGAAAGCCTGAAAAAGTGAAGTGAACTCCGAAAGTGCGACACCCAGAAAACCAAGCCGTACCCGTGTACCAATTTTGAGAGAAAGAATCCGTTTAGCTTGTCATAAAGCACGTACCGCAAACTGCTAACAATGGAACTCGTATTACAATGAATATATTCTTGTTAATACCAACAACCCAAAAGCATCCGTATGTACATATGTTACAATAACTAAGTTAAACGCAAGTTGAAAGCCTTCGAAAGGGCATCACCATGTCAGCTGTACGTATATACGTAAACAGACACAAAATAAATACGACAAACAACAATAGCTTCAGTCGAATTCAGATTGAGTCAAGTCTTCTTTTTATTTGAGCGTTTACAGTTAAGTTTCTGGAAGAAGCCTCTCAAGGACAATCTGCGTTGCATAGTTCTTGAAAAATTTTCCGAATGACCACTACCACCATCTGTCATTGAGGTTGATCTGTTTGTCGTCTGTGACACACTTAGACCGCCAGGACTATTCTGTGAGGACGAAACTGAAGGCTTCTGAGATGACGAAGTGATAGCAGCCGAGACGGACTGCTGTTGAGCTTTGGATTGCGGCTCTATTGAGGTGGATGAGCGTAAAGCCGCCCGTTCACGGCACTGTTTAATATATAAGGCAGACGTTGAGGTGGCTCCGCGTCGATTGGCTCGAGGGGGTCTTTTATCAGGGACCCCTCCAGTAGAGACGCCCAAGGTGGGGACAGAACGCGTTGTCGTTCCTCCCCGCTCTCGAGCATGGCTACTGTACGAAACACTGCCACTAAAAGACTGTGATGAGCGTCCCGACGAGCGATCCTTTACACCATAGAGATTATAGTCAGATTTTATGATAGGAGTCACAAAAGCACACATGCAATATTCATAGAGGAAATACTAGTTCATACATCGAATACACGCGAAATCCACCAGTAGTAGGCTTAAGTACTAAAATTTGTAGCTCAATTCAATGTACTAAATAAGGAATTCTATATATTCTAGACAACGTGAGGCAGCAACTAGTCAAATTAGCTCTGATGGAATTAATAAACGCTGATCACTACAAAATCTTTTTCTACGCTTCATTTCTACCTGGAACAAATATTGTATAAACGTGCAGAAAATGCTAACGTATATAAGTAAAATTACGTTTAAAAATCAAGTAATGTAATTCGTGTAATGGTGACAACAAGCCCTGTGAAATAAGATACAAAGAATTGAAAAACGTACAAAACTGAACACTGTTGGGCATGTTTTAAATTCAGAGGTTCAAATTCTGGGTATGGGGTTGGAGGGGTCACTCCTTTTATTTCAGGAGTCGATCACCAAATATATAATTCACAAAAATGCTAAGCCAAACTTTGTAAGAATTAAGACTGCTCCATCTTCCCTTGCATTTCGATTTGATGGTTTACCAAGACATTCCCAAGAAATATATGTATGTACTTCCCTATCCCAGCAAAAATTGAAACTGTAGTCCCGTGAACCACCGCGTCCTCCAAAAACGGTGTTTCCTATGTTCGTTTAAATTTTACCACGCTTGCTGAATACGATAATAAAACACGATGTGTGCTTTCAACAATGCGAACAATAGCGCCGCAATTTAAAAATTAACAAAATTTTGATGGCCTAAAAAATTTGAGTCGTTGCGGACATTTGGCCGGAAGGTCGGTGACTAAAAAATCCCTGACGCTCCCACCAGGCCCGCACCCAGGATTTTGAAAAGGGGGGGGTCCAAGGTAAAACGCAACGGGGGGTCTGGAGGGCGGAGCCCCCCAGAAGCTGAAGAATTTTTGCATTTTTGCCCAAAAACAGTACATTGGACCTTTATTTCAAGGAAAAAGTGAATTATCGCGCCCAAGGCGCGAAAATTTTTTTAAAATAGCTGTTTTTGCCATAGAAATAGCAAAAATTTTCCATTTTGTACTCCCAAAAGGGGGGGTCTAGACCCCTTGAACCCCCCCCTGGGTGCGGCCTTGCCTCCCACTCCCACTAACACACCCACCTATGTATGATTTTAAGCCCTGTTTTTTATCAACTATATAAGACTTCTTTTAACGTTTAAGACGTGATTTTAATCCAAAATTGGGAAATTTTCTCAAACAACCAAGCCATATTTAGCAAATTTTTGGCTGGGAGTGTACGGGGGCATAGGTTGTACGTGGGGCCCGACCCATCCCCCCAAATGGGCAAGTCCCGCAATTGTGAAGGCTGGCCCATTAGTACGTATATACATTAGCGGTCCTTCCAATGTATAAATATATAAACAGCCTTTAAATGGTAATAGAAGTAATCTTAAACAACAATTTGGACTAATTTTGGCCCAAATTTGCCAATTGTCAAGCCTTTTTTCACATACCAGAACCAGTGATCTAAGCTTTTGAGTACGTTTTATAGAAAATTTATAGCCAAATGTACAAAATTATGGCCAAAATTTCCGGTGAAACTATGGGCTGATCCCATCCCATGGCAAATTTTCAGACTCCACTACTGGCGGATCCAGGATTTCGTGACGTGGGGCGGTAAAATTTTGTTCGTCGGGGGGTGTGGGGGCCCCCCAGAAGTTGAAGAAATTTTTTGTTTTTGCAATAAAATCGGTCTTCGGATCTTTAATTCTTTTCATACTGGAGAACTGAGAAACTTTTATAAAATTCTTGACATTTTTAGGCAAAAATGGAAATTTTCTGCGAAAAATCGGATGCATATTAAGCTTTTTCTTCATAAATGCACTAAATATATATGCGGTTAAAAAGCAGAAAATGGTTTTTTGCCCTTTTATTCCTCTTTCTCTCCCCAATTTTTCCTACCTTCGAATCGTGACGGGGGGGGGGGCTGCCCCCCCCCCCTGGACTCCACCCACCCATTTCAGAATAATCATTTCTAAAATACTTAATAATCTAATGTTTTGGAACAAATGACCAAAATGCTGAAATATTACAGATTTTTCGTTGTAAAATAGCGTATTTTTAGCAACATAGCTAAATTTTTCCTAAAATTTTGAGGAAACATTTTGTTTATATACATCATTCCCTAAATTAGATTTTTCCGGACCTAACCCCCCGAAACGGCTTATAAATTTTCCCCCCGCCCACAACTATTTCTCAAAGTTATGGCAACGGCATAGGCTTGGCTGGGTAAAAATACAGGGGTGGGTCTGGCTTTTTCCTGGACAAAAATTTCTGGGTGGGACGTTGGGGGCCGGGACCGCCCAGGTCCTGGGGGAGGGGGAGAAGAAAAGATTTCGAAATATGCTTAAAAACAGCAAGTTTTTGCTGCTGAGCTAAAAACTTAACTATTGTTAACCTAAATTTAAGCTTATGCTTAAAAAAGCTAAAAAGGGCAGAACATCCGGCAGAGCGAAAAGTGAAGGTTTACTCTCAAAATGCTATTTTTCTGCTGACTTCTAAGTCAGGAGGGCCGGGAGGCCATAATCGTGGGGGGGGGCTGGGCTTATTCTAGGGATTTTTTCTTGGGGGGGGGGCTTCTTGGGGGGGCCACCCCAAAGGTCCGAGGGGCAAGGAATTTTTGGGGGGGGGGGGCGAAAATTTTTCGAAAAATATGCTAAAAATAGCGCTGTTTTTCTGGCATATACTATAAAAGTTTATTTTTATAGCAAAAATAAGCAGATTTAGTGTTGAAAAGGGCAAAAACTGAGTAAAAATGTCCGGCGAAGCCGGAAAATTTTTGAAAATTTGGCCTTCTGAGCGATTTTTTTCAGGGCAAAATTTGGTACCAAAAGGGGCACCCACTTTTTTTTGGGGGGGGGGCGATTTTTGGGGGGGGAACGATTTTTGGGGGGGGGGGGGGAAAGGGTGTTTATGGGGGGGCCCCCCCACCCCCCACCCCCCACTAGAATAAGCCCAGGGGGGGATGCAAGTCTGGGGGAAGCCGACAACCACCTCCTATAGGAAAAAGCCAGAGGGTTCGCTCGGAGGTAGGGAGGTCACCAAAAAATGCCAGTCCAAATTTGATTCTGTTGCCTTTTTGGCCAAATACGAGAGTCCCTCCCCAAGATTTGCTATCACTTTAGCCCCCCTCACAATTCGCGACTTACCCCACCTCCCACAAGTTTTGGCTACCCTCCCCAACCCCGCCCTTCACTCAACGCTAAATTTTGCTAAAAATCATCATTTTTTAAAAATTTTTGAACATTTTGGCTCAAAATCGTCCTAAACACAGGTGCATCTTGAGAAAAAGTTACAGCCAAGCCACAACCTATTGGCTTCAAAAATATTTTCAGAGTGCTAGCAAAGTCAAAAATAGCGTCGTTTGCTGAAATGAACAATAGTTTTGACGACGCCAAAATAAAAATGACGAAAGAATGACCAAGCCAAAATGTGGAAGTAGCACTCAAATTTAAAAAGACTGCAAAGTTTCTATTATGTTTTAACAGTGATTTTTCAAAAAATGATTGAGATTTTGGGGGCTGCCGCCCCCAAACAACCCCCTCTCTTTATTGCCTTTGTGATTTATGTTAAGCTTTGACGATGTTCGAATAGTCAATCAGTGTATATACAAAGCCATAAATTAGGAGACTTCATGCTACTATACATCCTTCAATTGCATTTTTGATGGATGATTCTCTTCTCATACCATTTTCGCTGAACAATTTCTTTGAAAACTTTCTCTTTTTTCTCAGCTAGAATGGAATGAGAGATTACAATACGTACGTATATACCGGTACCGGTAAGCATACAGGTAGCATATGTAGGTGTGTTGGGGGGGGGGGGGGTGGGGGGGGACCCCCCACCACAATGACAAATTTTGGCGACCCCCCCAGCTTTTCAGATTTTTGCTACCCCTCCGTCGGAACCCCCCCCCCCCACATATTTTTTGCCCAGCCACACCTATGCCGGTAAGAACTTTTATTGCATGAATGCTAAAAATTACCAGGGATAGATTTATTTGGCAGCCCCGTCGCCACTGCCGAAAGCTGTAAGAGCAGTTATATGGACTTCTAGACTCAATATTGACTTATTCTGGACTCAGAAACATGTTGGCAATCAAGTTTTCGAGTTTAAAAACACTGTCTACTGTTAAAATTACATAATGATTTCATGTTTTGCGGCATTAGCAATGGCTGAAAATGCGATTTTTGGCATAAGAATATAAACATTTTTTGGGGGAGGTTGGGGGAACCCCTCCTACCCCCAAATGGAAAAGTGCCGACCCCACCGTCGAAATTTTGGAGGCAGACCCACCCCGAAATGGCCAAATCCCAGACCCCATAGGTGTAATTGGGGGGGGGGGGGGTAACCCCCCAGCCATTTTTACAAACCTCCCCTCCCAAATTTTTTTGGGGCCCCCCCCCCCCCCCCCCCAACATAGGTGTGTGGGGGGGGTGGGGGCGGACCCCTCCCCCCAAATATGTAGAGGTAGAGGGGTCGCCGACCCCCCCCCTAAAAATTTTCTAACGTCCCCCACCTCAATTTTTGAAAATGTTTAGCTAAAAATTCGAAATTTTTCCAAAAAATTCCAAAAATTAGCGAAAAATTGCTAGAATTCGCTTAATTAAGCTAAAATAAACTCGTTAAAAATAGCTGTAAATTGAGAAAATTTTTCAATTTTTTAAAGAAAAACCAATTTTTCGCCGACCCCACCTCGAAAATTTTTCTTACCCCTCCCCCCAAATCGACTTTTCGCGACCCCCCCCCCCACCCCCTTTTTCCCCAAACCCCCCCTCCCTACTTTTTTCTGAACCCCCACCCCCACTTTTTTCGCCAGCCACGCCACACCTATGCCCCCCAACTGGGGGGGGGGGGGGACTGGGGGAGTGCGCCGCAGGCGCGAAAAATTGGCCAAAAATTGGGTATATATTTTTAGGGTAAATTTTGCAAAATTTTTCAAAAAAGTCCAAATTTTTGGCTTAACGTGTTTATTATTGCGAGAAATACACGTTTTTAACGGTTTTATGGACTTTCTGGCTCAATTCTGACCTTATTTTAGACTTAGAAACATGTTGGCAATCAAGTTTATGAGTTTAAAACCGCTGTCTAATGTCAATTCGAAAAACAAACAAAATATTTACAATATATGTCCTTAATGTCTATACCTGCCAAGCCACCTTTGGTGACGACAGTTTCGTAAGTCATCGTCAAAGTATCAGATTCATCGCTAGGAATTCTGTTTACCAAAAATTACCGATAACTTATCAAAATATAAATAAAAGAAATAATGAGTATGTAAATAAATAGTGCTTATGTATTAATTGTTATGCACATAGGTATGTGTTTGAGAATGAAATATATATGTCTCACGAAATAAGTGGAGTTGATCGCTAGGGACGAAACCGAACTGTTCACTGTCAAAAATAAAATTTTAATTTTCTACTAAAAGTTGAACCTGATTGTAAGCCTCTGGTGAGTCCCACAATCAGAATGGTCGGGCATAACAAAGCGATCCGTAAAATGCTTATTTCATCACTCTTGCACTTTTGTGTAGTACGTATTTCAAATTAAGCCATGGCATATATACAAATGTTTTAATTTTTTTTTTTATTTATATTTTGATAGAGTTAGCGGAAATTTTTTGCAACGAAATTCTATACTTGTGAACCTGATACTTGACGATGACTTACGAAAACTGTGCGTCCTCAAAGGTGGCCTTGGTAGTGTATAGACATTAAAGGACATTCTGTGTTGTAAATATTTTGTTTGTTTTTCGAATTGACATTAGACAGCGGTTTTAAACTCCAAACTTGATTGCCAACATGTTTCTAAGTCTAAAATAAGGTCAGAATTGAGCCAGAAAGTCCCCAAAACCGTTAAAAACGTGCATTTCTCGCAATAATAAACACGTTAAGCTAAAAAATTTGGACTTTTTGAAAAATTTTTGCAAAATTTACCTCAAAATATATACCCAATTTTTGGCCAATTTTTCGAGCCCGCGGTGCACCCCCCCCCCCCCCCCCCAGTTGGGGGGCATAGGTGTGGCGTGGCTGGCGAAAAAGTGGGGGTGGGGGTTCAAGAGAAAGTAGGGAGGGGAGTTTGGGGAAAAGGGGGGGGGGGGGTCGCGAAAAGTCGATTTGGGGGAGGGGGTAATAAAAATTTTCGAGGGGGGGTCCGGCGAAAAAATTGGATTTTTCTTTAAAAAATTGAAAAATTTTTCTCAATTTACAGCTATTTTTAACGAGTTTATTTTGAGCTTAATTGGCGAATTCTAGCAATTTCTAGCTAATTTTTGGAATTTTTTGAAAAATTTCGAATTTTTAGCTAAACATTTTTCAAAAATTGAGGTGGGGGACGTTAGAAAATTTTTAGGGGGGTCGGCGGGACACCCTCCCTACCTCCCCATATTTGGAGGGAGGGGGTCCGCCCCACCCCCCCCCCCCCCCCACACAATATGGTTGGGGGGGGGGGGGGGGGGCGGGGCCCCTAAAAATTTTTTGGGAGGGGAGGTTTGTAAAAATGGCTGCGGGGTTACCCCCCCCCCCCCCCCCAGTACACCTATGGGGTCTGGGATTTGGCCATTTCGGGGTGGGTCTACCTCCAAAATTTCGACGGTGGGGTCGGCACTTTTCATTTGGGGGCAGGAGGGGTTCCCCCAACTCCCCCAAAAATGTTTATATTCTTATGCCAAAAATCGCATTTTCAGCCACAGGTAATGCCGCAAAACATGAAATCATTATGTAATTTTAACAGTAGACACAGTGTTTTTAAACTCGAAAAACTTGATTGCCAACATGTTTCTGAGTCCAGAATAAGTCAATATTGAGTCTAGAAGTCCATATAACTTTCTCTTACAGCTTTCGGCAGTGGCGACGGGGCTTCTCCAAATTAAATCTATCCCTGGTAATTTTTAGTATTCATGTTTAAAAAGTTCTTACCGGCATAGGTGTGGCTGGGCAAAAAATATGTGGGGGGGGGGGTTCCGACGGAGGGGTAGCAAAAATCTGAAAATCTGGGGGTCGCCAAAATTTGTCATTATGATGGGGGGTCCCCCCCCCCCCCCCCCCCCCCCAACACACCTACATATGCTACCTGTATGCTTACCGGTACCGGTATATACGTACGTGTTGTAACCTCTCATTCCATTCTAGCTGAGAAAAAGAGAAAGTTTTCAAAGAAATTGTTCAGCGAAAATGGTATGAGAAGAGAATCATCCATCAAAAAATGCAATTGAAGGATGTATAGTAGCTACGAAGCCTCCAATTTATGGCTTTGTATATACACTGATTGACTATTCGAACATCGTCAAAGCTTAACATAAATCACAAAGGCAATAAAGAGAGGGGTTGTTTAAGCAGCCCCCAAATCTCAATCATTTTTTGAAAAATCACTGTTAAAACATAATAGAAACTTTGCAGTCTTTTTAAATTTGGAGTGCTACTTCCACATTTTGGTTTGGTCATTCTTTTCTTGTCATTTTTATTTTGGCGTCGTCAAAACTATTGTCTATTTCAGCAAACGACGCTATTTTGGACTTTGCTAGTACTCTGAAAATATTTTTTGAAGCCAATAGGTTGTGGCTTGGCCGTAACTTTTCTCAAGATGCACCCAAAGTTAGGACGATTTTGAGCCAAAATGTTCCGCACTTTAAAAAATGATGATTTTTAGCAAAAATTTAGCGTTGAGGAAGGGCGTGTTGGGGAGTAAGTAGCCAAAACTTGTGGGAGGTGGGTAGCCGCGAATTCAAGAGGGGGCTAAAGTGATAGCAAATCTTGGGGAGGATCAGCTTCTGGCCAAAAACAGAATCAAATTTGACTACATTTTTGGTGACCTCCCTACCCTCCGAGCGAACCCTCTGGCTTTTTCCTATAGGAGGTGGTTGTCGGCTTCCTCAGACTTGCATCCCCCCTGGGCTTATTCTAGTGGGGGGTGGGGGGGGGGGCCACAAACACCCTTTTCCCCCCCAAAAAAAATCGTTCCCCCCCCCCCAAAATCGCCCCCCCCCCCCCCAAAAAAAAAAGTAAGTGCTCCCTTTGGAAACAAATTTTGCCCCGAAAAAAAATCGCTCAGAAGGCCAAATTTTCAAAAAATCTTCTGCTTCGCCGGACATTTTTACTCAGTTTTTGCCCTTTTCAACACTAAATCTGCTTATTTTTGCTATGAAAATAAACTTTTAGAGTATATGTTAGAAAAATAGAGCTATTCTTAGCATATTTTTCGAAAATTTTCGCCCCCCCCCCCCCCCCAAAAATTTCTTTGCTCCTCAACCTTTGGGGTGGGCCTCCAAGAAGCCCCCCAAGAAAACTTAGAATAAGCCCAAATTTCCCCCACGATTATGGCCTCCCGGCCCTCCTGACTTAGAAGTCAGCAGAAAAATAGCATTTTGAGAGTAAACCTTCACTTTTCGCTCGCCGGATGTTCTGCCCTTTTTTAGCTTTTTTTGCCATGCTTGAATTTAGGTTAACAATAGTTAAGTTTTTAGCTCAGCAGCAAAAACTTGCTGTTTTTAAGCATATTTCGGAAATCTTTTCTTTCTCCTCCCCTAGGACCTGGGCGGTCCCGGCCCCCAACGTCCCACCCAGAAATTTTTGTCCAGGAAAAGCCAGACCCACCCCGGTATTTTACCCAGCCAAGCTCTTATGCTGTTGCCATAACTTTGAGAAATAGTTGTGGGCGGGGGGAAAAATTTATAAGCCGTTTCGGGGTTAGGTCCGGAAAAATCTAATTTAGGGAATGATGTATATAAACAAAATGTTTGCCTCAAAATTTTAGGAAAAAATTTAGCTCATGTTGCTAAAAATACGCTTATTTTACAACGAAAAATCTGTAATATTTCAGCATTTTGGTCAGTTTGCCTCTCAAAACATTACCAATTATCTAAGTATTTTAGAAATTATTATTCTGAAAATGGGTGGGGTGGAGTCCAGGCAGCCGCCCCCCCCCCCCGTCACGATTCGAAGGTAGGAAAAAATTGGGAGAGAAAGAGGAATAAAAGGGCAAAAACCATTTTCTGCTTTTTTAACCGCATATATATTTAGTGCATTTATGAAGAAAAAGCTTAATATGCATCCGATTTTTCGCAGAAAATTTCCATTTTTGCCTAAAAATGTCAAGAATTTTATAAAAAGTTTCTCAGTTCTCCAGTATGAAGGAAAGAATTAAAGATCCGAAGACCGATTTTGCGATTGCAAAACAAAAAAAATTTCTTTCAACTTGGGGAGCCCTCACACCCCCTGACGAACAGAAAATTTTTACCGCCCCACGTCACGAAATCCTGGATCCGCCAGTAGTGGAGTCTGAAAATTTGCTACGGGATGGGATTCAGCCCATAGTTTCACCGGAAATTTTGGCCATAATTTGCATGGGGTTTGGGGCTATAAATTTTCTATAAAACGTACTCTAAAAGTTTTTTTTAGATCACTGGTTCTGGTATGTGAAAAAAGGTTTAAGACAATTGATGCAAATTTGGGCCAAAATTAGTCCAAATTGAGTTGGGTTGTTTAAGATTACTTCTATTACCATTTAAAGGCTGTTTATATATTTACAGGCTGAAGGACTACAATGTATATACGTACTAATGGGCCAGCCTTCACAATTGCGGAACTTGCTCCTATTTGGGGGGATGGGTCGGGCCCCACGTACAACCTATGCCCCCGTACACTCCCAGCCAAAAATTTGCTAAACATGGCTTGGTTGTTTGAGAAAATTTCCTAATTTTGGATTAAAATCACGTCTTAAACGTTAAAAGAAGTCTTATATAGTTGATAAAAAACAGGGCTTAAAATCATACATAGGTGTGCGTGTGTTAGTGGGAGTGGGAGGTAGGGGCCGCACCTGAGCAGGGGGGTTTCAAGGGGTCTAGACTCCTCCTTTTGGGGAGGACAAATGGAAAATTTTTGCTATTTCTATGGCAAAAACAGCTATTTTTAAAAAATTTTCGCGCCTTCGGCGCGATAATTCACTTTTTCCTAGAAATAAAGGTCCAATGTACTGTTTTTGGGCAAAAATGCAAAAATTCTTAAGCTTCTCGGGGGCTCCGCCCCCCAGACACCCCGTTGCGTTTTACCTTGGACCCCCCCTTTTCAAAATCCTGGGTGCGGGCCTGGTGGGAGCGTCAGGGATTTTTTAGTCACCGACCTTCCGGCCAAATGTCCGCAACGACTCAAATTTTTTAGGCCATCAAAATTTTGTTAATTTTTAAATTGCGGCGCTATTGTTCGCATTGTTGAAAGCACACATCGTGTTTTATTATCGTATTCAGCAAGCGTGGTAAAAATTTAAACGAACATAGGAAACACCGTTTTTGGAGGACGCGGTGGTTCACGGACTACAGTTTTAATTTTTGCTGGGATAGGGAAGTACATACATATATTTCTTGGGAATGTCTTGGTAAACCATCAAACCGAAATGCAAGGGAAGATGGAGCAGTCTTAATTCTTACAAAGTTTGGCTTAGCATTTTTGTGGAATTATATATTTGGTGATCGACTTCTGAAATAAAAAGGAGTGACTCCTCCAACCCCATACCCAGAATTTGAACCTCTGAATTTAAAACATGCCCAACAGTGTTCAGTTTTTGTACGTTTTTCAATTCTTTGTATCTTATTTCACAGGGCTTGTTGTCACCATTACACGAATTACATTACTTGATTTTTAAACGTAATTTTACTTATATACGTTAGCATTTTCTGCACGTTTATACAATATTTGTTCCAGGTAGAAATGAAGCGTAGAAAAAGATTTTGTAGTGATCAGCGTTTATTAATTCCATCAGAGCTAATTTGACTAGCTGCTGCCTCACGTTGTCTAGAATATATAGAATTCCTTATTTAGTACATTGAATTGAGCTACAAATTTTAGTACTTAAGCCTACTACTGGCGGATTTCTCGTGTATTCGATGTACGAACTAGTATTTCTTAAGTGAATATTGCATGTGTGCTTTTGTGACTCCTATGGTGTGCGATTGCCGTCGGGGACGGCCACATCACAGTCTTAGTGGCAGTTTCGCCAGGCGCTCGAGAACGACAACGTCCTCAGGGGCGTCTCTAGCTCGGAAGTCCCCGGATAAGACTCGGCCACCGACGTGAGCCATTCAACGTCTGCCTACAAATATCAGCTCATCCACGTCTTCACAGAGCCGCAATCCAAAGCTCGCTCCGTCTCGGCTGCTATCACTCGGGTCATTCAGAAGCTCAGTTTCGTCTCCGCAGTCTTGGCGGCTCCGCGTCTCGGCCACCTTCAATGACAGGTGTGCGCGGGTCATTCGAAATTTTCCCAGCAACTATGTAAATGCAGCCGTCTCAAAGTTTTTCCAGAAATCCCAACTGTAAACGCTCAAAATGTTCTGACTCGGTCTGAATTCGACTGAAGCTATTGTTGCTCTGGGTCGCACATTTTGGTGCATAAAGGGCGTAGCAAAAGCCGCGATGCTCCTCGAAGGCTTCAACTTGCGTTTAACTTAGTTACTGTAACATGCCATACAGGATGCTTCGGGTTGGGTTGGTATTAACAAGAATATATTCATTGTAATACGAGTTCAGCAGCAGTTTGCGGTACGTGCTTTGGCGACAAGCTAAAACGGATTCTTCTCTCAAAAAATTGAAAAGTAGCGGTAGCGGCTTACCGGGGTGTCGCACTTTCGGAGTTCACTCGGCCTTCTTCAGGCTTCCATATTGTGCGATCTTCGACAAATTTTACCGGTCCAAAAGTTAATTTAAGTTGTAGAATTTTTGTCCCAAATCATCAATTTTTGTAAGTAGAACTGCTTCTTAACTACTACGAGGAGCGTGAATCATTTGATCGTTTACCATGATCTGATAATAGAGCATTTTAACCTCTTATCTATTGTTCTCAATACATCACTATTATATTTTACCGTACGGTCAAGTTTCTCGCCGCTGTTTTGGTCCCGAACTTTTTTCCGAGCACGCGCATCGCTAATTTCGTTTTAGTGCTCGCACGGTGTAGATATTTGCCCAATGTTTTTGAGTGTTGCAAAATGTTGGGGGGGGGAAAGGGTGGTTGTGTCTTCAACTTTGCAAAAGTGTATATAGGGAGTTTTCAGGTCGCTGAACACCATTCGTGTCAAGATATCTATGTCAGAGATGAAATTCGGGTCACTATTTGTTGACTCCAATTTCGATCCGGTGACCCGCGATTTTTGAAAATTGTAATCTAAGCTTCGGAAAAATTAAAAAACCAAATGCGGCAAAATTTTTGGTTTTTTGACATTTTTGGTGTCTAAAATAAGAAAGTCGGGCAAATTTTTAAATTTCAAAGTAGTAAAATTGGAATGTAAATCTTGCAAGTAACCGGAAAAATGTTCGATTTGGTCGATATCGCATTTCAATGTGATGCGAAGTAACTACATAGCTTTTTGACCAAACAAAATTCGAATAAACATGTACTTCGGCAAAAGTCTTTACTATCTAATTCTAAATTATGAAGCATATTAGTACTTTTTTGTTTCATCATTATTTTAGCAAAATATTTTTGTAGCCGTGGTGCCAATGGTTTCAATTTCAAGGAAAAGTTTTTGAAAACATTTTCGATCTAGACATGTTTCCCGGGTGTAAAGGCTCAGTGGCTCTTTGAATTGCTGCTTTTCCGTGCCAAGGTTACTTCAACGACACGGTATCGTTAATTACACGACGAGTACTACAAGTCGCAAAAGTTTGTCAGATTTCAACTCTGAAAATTTCGTTTCCGGGAAAGTGTCCTGTTTCTTTGTTTTTTTTCCGTGTAAGTCACGCCAGTAAAAATGCAATTTTTCAATGGAAGTTGTAGCGACATCTCGCAGCAGGTGAAGTTTGGCTTTTCCGGAACGTATCTCGAAAACCTTTGATATTTTTTTGGCGCGTTGCCGGCCGTCATCTGTACGGCCGGCAAGTGGGTCTTGGAGCAAAAATGGCCGTTGCCAGAACTCAGGAAGACGCTAGAGAGACGCGACTTGTCGCGGCTAGTAACCTGAAGCGGTTTATATAAACCGGTCGGCGGGCATTTTCGATATTCGGCCAAAATTTCGGCGCAATACATTTCGGAAAATTTGTCCAACCTACACGTCATGTTTTGGGCGTACGCATGGGGCCGCGCCAGCATGCGGAAAAATGTAGCACGCTGCTCGTAGAATTTCAGCTCGTAAACGGCTAACATGAAATCGCGAAATTGCGTCTCCGAAAAAAATCGCAGTTGGTTGGTGCACTCTCCCCACTGCAAGCGTTGCTCCGCATTCTCAACAGTTATTCATCTGTCACTGGTATTGGCATACAGATAGTTTAGGACATGACAACCATTGAGGTACGTTTCAAGGCCATTACGATATTGAAGCTGCAGTGGAGTGTTGCAGAAGTACAGCACGGCCTATCCAACCAACTTGCAATCGAAATTCTGGTAGGCAACAGCATTTGAAATCATGCTCATTACAGTTCCGTTTTGGCAGCGAGCTCCGCGCCTAATTGCCTGCAGTAGAGCGCCGTCAATGCACGGCCTGTAACTAGCCACAGGTAAGTTGTAATCGTCCGAAATTTAGTATACGGAAGAGCCAAGTAGATGTTTTTACACGACAGTAAAGCTTGCATTTGGTCAAGCCAGCAAAGTGCCATATGCTGGCGACAAACTTGTCCAAGGGTACCGGATGCCGCTTCGTGTCAGAAAAGGAAGAACCTTGGAACTTTCTCAAGCTCTTGTTCTGTACTTTCGGCCGACAATTATGACATTGGCGGAATTTTAAAGTTTCGATCTCTTTAACGACCCCCCCCCAACCAGTTGGGGGGGGGGGGGGGGGGGGAGGAAGTTAAAGAGATCCGAAATTTAAAATTCCGCCAATCATTAATTGTCAACCGAAAGTACAGAACAAAGAAGTTTGAAAAGTTCCAAGTTCTTCTCTTTCTCTATTTTGACAGAAAGCCAACATCCAGTACCCATGGATGCAATAGTTTTAGTTGCTGTATATAGCATATAGCACTTTACTGCAGCGCAACCAAATGCAAACTTTACTGTCGGTGAAGGAAACTCAAAACACAATTTGCAATACTCTTCCGTACTTGTATGCTAAATTTCGGACGATTGCAACTTACCTGTAGCTATATATAAGCCACACAAAATTTGCAGCACTCATTTGTT